>JARFNZ010175674.1:0-16343 GCA_031763405.1 Balanus nubilus
TCTCTCTCTCTCTCTCTCTCTCTCTCTCTCACGCTCTCTCTCTCTCTCTCTCTCTCTCTCTCTCTCTGAGTAAACCCAACACCCTGGAGCCCGAGAGCGTGCGCCATTATCTTCTAAACTGACATCTCAGTTACAGAACTGGACTAACGAATCAGACCATCAAGCTGCCTTGTGTGTTCTTTATGCATGCTGTTGCAAACTCCTACGGTCCGTGTTGCTACCTGCTAAATGTGATCCACATAGGACATTCTCCATGCTGTGGTATAGGTGTTGTTCGAGCTAATACAACCCATGGTGTTAGTGTTATTTGCACTACAGCAGCGTACAGTTCCTGGCGTCGCTCCAGTAAAGGCGCCGTACCCGCGCCGTACCTGTGCCCGGCGTTGCAAATGCCGTACGGGGGCCGGGGAGGGGGGGGGGGGCGTTCCGACGCCGCCTTTATCGTGATTCCTAGGAAATGCAGGTAAAAAAAACTGGAAAGGCGTTAGAAGCTAGTCCAAGTGGACTAGCTTCTAACGCCTTCTCAGTTTTTTTTTTAGAAGAAGTGTTTCTTCTTCCGCTTACTTAGGTGAATATTGAAGTCACTAAAGGTCATCCAACGTCAAATTTCCCGACATAATGACATTGCTCCGGAACCCTCTCTCATTCTCACGGGAACAAACTATGCTACCTAGAAGAAACTAAAACGAACATTTGAAAGCTCTTGGAATTGTTTTTCGCTGGAATATCTTCAGTTTTAAGTTAAGTGACCAGTTTTACCAACAAATACTGACGGCTGTGATTATTTTTCGCAAAAAAGCTGAGAGCGAGCTTCACCAACGCAGGATATAAATTAAGTATATTTGTCCGATATAGTTATTAGTTAGTAACTGAAGTTTTAAAAAAATATACTTTCGACAGCAACTGTTGATCTAATAAAGCTAGGACAATTATTTTGACACCATCGTCTTCCACTTGTGAAGGCGCTTCGAAACAAAAACATTGTGGCCTTGAAAGGTCAGCTTAAAAACTTAGACCAAGGGCAAGGTCAAGTTTTGACCTAAATACCTAGGTCATGTTACATATGAGTCAATGTGCCTGAACGAGACGAACATATTGGTGCCTTCTGCAAGTTTTTATCCCTTCTCTCTCAAAAGTTATTGGGGAAAAAATGTTGGTGACCTATGGTGACATCAGATGACCTTTGCAGGGGTCACTCATCAAAACTTGTACTTGGTTCATCAATAATAGCCCAATTTGACATAATTCTGAATAAATTGAACCAATCTGATGCGTAAAAGAAGGTTTCGAATTTGCCTCCCTTGCCATATAATGGGCAAGTCACGAAATGGACATGACCCGAGGTCACTTATATCCAAAATCCGTGAATAAGGAGTTTTAGGTAAAGATGGTCTCATGCAATTCTGAATTTGCATATCTAACCCTCAAACGCTGAGGCCATGGCACGACAGCAACGGTCTTGAAGGTGGGGTCACGTGACCTGACCTGGTGACCTGACCTATGATGGCCTGGGGTCAAATTTTCAGTTAAGTTGCAAAGAGGATGTGGGGTGATTTGTGCCCAAACAGGTGAGTATTTATAAAACTTTATCCCTTGAGGGGGGTGTTCAACCCCCCCCCCCAAACCTCAGCAGGGCGCGGGTTAGTCCGGCCAACTGACAATTATTTTTAGTTTCCACTTTTTCAAGTCGGCATCAATGAACTGCAACTGCAACTGCTCGAGCACAACAGGCCGCTGAGCAGACCAGGCCGAGTTTCCATGTAAAATTAATGTACATCGACGACGTCGACGACTGAACCTCCTTCCACGTCGCCCTATTCATATGCAAATGCGACCTGGTATTTGCAAGAATCGCAGCTAATTTGCAAGAGCAAGGATTGAACTTCCGCTCTGGTAAAGCAAAAGCAATCAATAGATACAAACCGGTCCGATTGTTGTGCAGCAGCCCGGTCACTTATTTTCTTTGTCATTTTTAGGCCATCAAACTGTCAACTCTTGCAAAACAGTTACCAGATCATGGACTTTCCGTACCTTTTAGGAAGTAATCACCCCTATGACGTTATTTCGGCCCTATCAATAAGATCTTCCGGATGAGTGACATATACCGACATCTAAGATCACTTGTCGGTCGGCCAAAGCCGTCCATTCCCCTCCCTGTATCAAACCAGTGCAGTGACCCTGTAAGCGGTAATCTTTGTTCCGTGCAACCTCAAAGCCGTCTGATCCCGTCTGACCAGACGGATACAGATCCCCCCACCGCGCCACACCCCCCCCCCCCCTCGCCACGACGGTGTGGAGGGGCCACGCTACGGCGGACAACTGCACAACTGCAGACCGGTCCTGGCGGCAAACAGTGTCTGACGTGCCGGCTACGGCTCTGACGTGCCGGCTACGGCTCTGACGTGCCGGCCACGGTCCTGACGTGCCGGCCACGGTCCAGACTGACGTGCTGTCGACGGCATCCGACGTGCTGCCCACAGTCGTGACAGCGTCTGTCCGTCGGTGACAGCAGTGTGACAGTGGTGGTGGCCGTCATGTGGGCCCACGTGGTGGGTGGGATCGTGCTTCTCAGCACGGTGAGTATTGGGCTCGGACTGGGTCCGTAGTGAAATGATTATTTTTGGATATTGTGTAATTGAGTTATAAATTATCGTCCGCATTATTAGTCTGAAATTCCTGTGGTAACGGAAAGTATGAAATAATCTTAGCCTTCAGCTCAGCATAGGCTGTTACATGAGGCATGTTTCTTCGTACATAAAACATATGTTATAAAACCATTGTGTGCAACCAAGTGTCGTGCAGCGGTAAATGTGAATAAAATAAGAACAAAATAGTAAACAGGTCGTGATTGAAAACGTTACTCACCAACAACGTAATCACACTGAAATGAGATCGCTAGGAATTACAACTCCTTGCAAAGGCACTCGTTTGAAATTCATGGACCTCCTGACATAGTGTAGCACTCGCGTTGATGCTAATTTGTGCAAGTACGCCGTGGACCTGAGAGTGAAACGTTGAATTACCATTGCAAACGAGATCGTCGCCGCAAGTTTCTCTCAGAAGCAACTCGGATCGCTTTCAACAGTCATGCTCATTACTTTCCGTATTCAATAAGCATAAGATAATTAAACAAAATACTAAGATGAGATATTTCAGTAACTCACCAATCATCAGGTGTCCCGCATTGCCTCTGGGACCTCGTCTCTGAACACCGGAGACCTGACGCATGAGCTATCGTCGGCGGCTGATCTACCTCCTCTGGGAGAGGTGGAGCAGCAGGACAGTGCCGGGACGCGGGGTCAGCGGAGACCGACTTCTACCGTCACCAGGCGACAGTGGGTGACGCCGTCCAGCCTCGGCTCCAGCCCCGCACAGGAGGTGGCCACCGATACAGAGCGTGAGTGACCACAAAGACCGGCTCAGAACCCGGCACAGACGCCGAAAGGGGGGGAAGATCAGCTGGGAGACGGCGTGTGCTTGCATATCGCTAAGTGTGACATGCTCTCATTTTCGAAGGACGGTCTTCTTTGTCACATTCATACTTCTCATGTATAGATTTTCCATTCAAATATACGATGCTATGATATTAATGTGGCTGAATATCGAATAAGTTCTTACTTAGATAGGGACGTTTTAAGCTAATCTACGAACATCCCATTTGATATCTTATTAGCGTTTATCCATTCGCACTTAAGTAAAACTCTTCCGACATCGGATTCATCACTCACCGATTGCAGTTCCGTCATCCGGGAAGTTTTTGGTACACAGCGGAGTGACAGCGACCTTCGCTTCACCTGGTTACCCTGACGAGTACCCGTCGAACACCTGGACATCGTGGATATTCGAAGTGAGTACATAGGTATCACGTTGTTGCATCAAACCTCATTGGATTTCTGTTAGAGTTGTGAAGGTGAACTGTGCCAGATCAGTTTTTAAGGAATCATGTTGTATTAAGGCATGCACCCGCATCATCAGATAGAGTCATAGTTCATTAAAGGGAATGTATGACCTTTGGCGATGGAAGAAAACTATGGATACCTGTTGTTTTCTGAACGCTCATAATGTTGAAACATCAATTGCAGTGTTTCTTTTTTGCTTCATATAGGAGGAACTGAACTAGGAATGACTTATTTGGTTGTGGTACTTGTTGGTACTTGTTTCTGGTACTGCCTTACGTTACATTGTATCGAACACATAGTGAATACGCTTCAGTTGGCTTCAATAACCACTAAATGTATCATAATGGATACCTGTTATACTGAATCAATGCTAAGTGTTAAAAAAAAAATGTGCTGAAGTATGTTCGTAGCCACCGGAATGCGAAGTACCTACTTACATTAAGAACCATCTCTTTTCTATGGTAGGACCATTTTGGTGTTTGAAGTCAAATTTAACCCATTTAACGCGATCTTCAACCATTGAATGCACTGTTTCCCGGCTTCCCTTGTTCTGAAGCTGCTAATACAAGTGCTAACTCCATTTTTATGGGAAAAGGTCATATATTACCTTTAAGTTTCGATGCCCAAAGTATTGAAATAACAATCGTTCCGTCTTCAAATGATAAACATACCATAATGTATTTGATCAATCTTCTCTTTTCAATTTGTGTATTATTCAACTTAAATTTTATCTTATCTTTCCAATTATTATTCTTCATGAGGCAACGCCAGTGGAAGTATTTGTTAACAATAGGTTGATGGTTGCTGATGACATGCATTCACTAAGGTTAAGCTGACCGACTTTCAACATCCCCAAACCAGTCTCTAGCTTGGTTACAACTCACCTCCACAGACGAAGGACGAGGGTGCCACACTGCACATGACATGTCCTGAGCTGTCCCTGGACCGGCGGACCCGGCTCACATTGCGCAGCGAAGAGAACGGACGTCAGGTGTTCTACAGCAACAGCGTTTCGCCGCCGGCGGTGACCTCAGCGGGTCAGATATCGGCCTCGCTCCGGGCCGGAAGGAGTGACCGCGGCCGGATGCTATGCACTGTCCGAGCAGAGCATACTCAGCAGTTGGCACTGGACGACCTGGCTCCTGTGGAGGTCAACGACCCGCTCTGCGGCCGGGCCAAGCCGATCACGCGCATTGTTGGGGGCGTCACGGCAAAGAAAGGAGCTTACCCGTGGGTGGTAAGTGTGTTGTGCAATAGCGGGAGCCCGGCTTAAAATAGGAAGAAAGATTAAAAGGGAGCACAATGCACATGCCTGAAACTTGTTTTCTTGGATTCACTAGATGAACTACTTTGAGGAAAAGTGATGTTATACTTTCAAATAGCATGCCGGTTTAGATACGAGATCTTGTTTATGCACTAGGCCAACATTAAGAGCATTACACAAGTACAACAAGCTGCTTTAGCGTTGTATACACTACTCATATCGAGCAGCTCGAGATCAGGGGAGATTGACTGATTTCTCCGCCTTTGAACAGGTGGGCGTCACAACACGCAGCCGAGAAGACATGTTCTGTGGAGGCAGTATCATCAATGAACGCTTCATCCTCACAGCAGCGCACTGTATTCACGGGTAACTAGTTCACCAACCTTTACAGCAGTCCTTTGGGATAGTGGGAACGATTTGGTTGAATTAATATCATTCTTTATCTCGACAGTATTTTGCGTCCAGGGTTGATAATCATATACGTTCAAAATTAATTACTCTTACTGCAATGGAAGTGGCACTTCACACGTAAAGCGATGCATTGAACTTAGTGACCCAAGGCCAACAATCTCGAACCCATAAACTTCAGATGTGAAGACGAGTAGGTACTCGAACCAGGTGTGTCACGTGACCGGTCAGAGTCAGTCGTCGGCTGGCGGTCCCGGGACCGAGGCAGCGGCGGGCGGGGACGGGGTGGACCAGCGGGTTACCAAATGGCTGTTTACGGGTAGCATTCCACTAGTATCTTACTAACTATGGGTAGGTACTAGGTACATTAGATTCACTCGGTGCTTGTTCAATCCTTGCCACGCTTTTCACTGTTGTCCATCCGCAAACATGTCAAACAGTTGGTCATTTCCAGGCGAAAAGTGTGGGCTGTCAATGTCCAGGTGAGGAAACACAAGCGGAGACGTGACGAAGATGAGCTGCGATACAAGGTGAAGAGGTTTATCGAGCACCCCGGCTACAGCCGAGCGAACCTGCAAAACGATATAGCGCTTCTCGAGTAAGTCATGATACTGTCGTAACACTACGGGACACAATGGGACACATTCGCTCTAAGACCACTATTCATCCGATTCGCGGTGATAGTCGAACATGGGGTATGTCCATGTTGTAATTATACGCAGTTATAGTTACTTTGCGCAAATAAATACTTTAAATAGTCTCTAACTTGCATCAATGGGACAGCATTAACAATTATAGCTGTGCATGAATTCATTTTTCACAAACGCAATCGGTGCAAACTTCATCCATCCCTTCAGCCGTAGGACTGCCATGACACCAGATATCCTTCTCCACAGGCTGGAGGAGCCTCTGCGGCTGCTGCTGCGGCAGGACGACCCCCGTGTGCGGCCCGTCTGTCTGCCTTCGACCCGCTGTCGGGGCGGCAGCGGGCCGGAGTGCTTCGACGACCGTACGGCCGCCGTGTCCGGCTGGGGCGTGCTGAAGGAGCGCTCCAAGAAGTACCCGACTGTGCTGCAGCAGGTGCAGCTGCCGGTGCTGACCAGTCAGGCGTGCCGCGACAGCCAACCGGAGGTCATAACCGACGGCATGCTCTGCACCAGCTATGAGCACGGAGGGCGCGACGCCTGCCAGGTGAGTGATGTCAGCACGGAGGCCGCGACGCCTGCCAGGTGAGAGTGATGTCAGCACGGAGGCCGCGACGCCTGCCAGGTGAGTGATGTCGGCTCAGGATTCAGTCATGTGTCACTAGCAAACAACGTCATCTATAGTGAGTCGACCTTGTCAGTGGATCTAACTATAAGTAATTGCTGGACGTCTCATTATGCTCAAATATAGTGTTACACGGTGTGTTGGTTCATGTCAGGTATTACTGTCGCGCGTCTAACGTATGCACCTATTAGCTACATGGTACGTAGTACGTAACCACAGCTCAAGCTACCGTTCAGTTTATTAGCTACATTTACTATGACGGCAAAAGATTGGCGCAATAACTGAGGTTCCTACCATCAGTCCTCGACGCTGCATAATTACTTCTTCATACAGTTGATTGGCCCATATCATAACGCATACCAGGGACCATACCAGGGACCATAATCCGCCTGAGGGGCCGCAATACGAGTGCTGCCCGTGTGCCCGTGTGTGGGTGAGTGGGTGACTAGTGGCATTGACGGCGACAGGCGGTGTTTATAGCTGACGTATGTTGTTGACGACTGGTCTGTGTTGCTGAAGGATGACTGGTGTTGACAGGGCGACAGCGGCGGACCGTTGACGGTCAAAGGTGATGACGGCGTCGCCAGTCAAATCGGCATCGTCAGCTTCGGGAAGGGTTGTGGCCACAAGGAGTATCCGGCAGTATATGTCAGAGTGTCAGGTATGTACCTACATACACAATATAGGACCCGATCGGAGTGAATTTCTGTTTATGTCATGCGCAAAAGCACATCATCCAGATGGTTTGTTTATAAAGATAACTAACATTTTGAAAATCAGAATCTTAGATGGTGCCGATGGATGTAAATATGCGATAGTAAAAGGAAGATGATTTCGTCAAATAAGAAATGTGGCGAATGTCGTGGTATAACATCAGGACAGCGTTCATCATTTTCGAATAAAATAGATATTGCTGAACAAAAATTATAGACATGGTTAACACTCAAAACAGTGTACATACTAAGCATTGTTGTATCCTGATGCATAATCTTCATTTTCAGAGTACTTCGATTGGATAACTGAGAATGCCAAGCTGTGAAGACTAGGACGGGCGGGCGAGACCATCGCAGATCTGATCTGATATGACGCAGAAGTTAGGACTGAAAGTAATCCGAAAAGGAAACAAAGAAAAAACTGGCGTTAATTATGGGGATACAACGTACAAGTTTGTCAGAGGACGTATTATTCTATTAATATCACGGTTTTCATGTTATGAATAGCGGTAAAGTATTGAAAAACAGTGTGAAATGCATGAGAAGACGCTTGCGAATGTGTCACCCAGTGTGTTTTGTTCGCTCTGTTACAAATACATTAGCTCCGAGGAAAAATGGGACGTTTGTTTGGGTTTTGTGTCAGGCTGGTTTCAAAATTTTAGTAGATGGAATTGGATATTTACTGATTTTCTTTACTTATAACAGGTGTTATCTTTGGTAAATGGTTTGGAATATTTTTGCATGTTAGAAATCTTGCGCAAATAAGGCAAGAAGAATCTGTTAGAAAGTAAACTGTACCATAAACTTATAAAAATTGAAATGAACTGAATAAGACAAAAATTCAAACGTTTGAGTTTGAGCTTGAGATTGATATTGTGACGTCACGATTATAACAAAATCATGGCAAAAATTGACGCTGATGATGATCTTTTGCACACTGGTAGGAATATTTCATCTGTATTGGGGCGATAAGCGCAATTGGGTGATTTCGGGTCTTCCATCTGATCTCAGCGGTCACCGAATGACCCAGGACCTTAAAATCGGGCATCACCGGCTTTCTCTTATTACAAGCAATACGCTCATTTTAAATCAAAGCTCTAGCGCAATTATGGGCGAATCGGCTAGGAGGTTGCATTCCCTTTCCCCTTCACACATACCTACATGGATAAGCAGCAGTTTTGCCCTACGGTGGTGAGAGTTAAAATACATCACAACCTTAAACGTGAAAATAACTGAAATAAAAATGAATTGAATTCGACTGCTTTTTAATGAACGTGAGCATTTGAAGTACGGGTAAACGTAAAATAAAATAGGCCCGTCAAATGTAAAATAAAAATTAGACATTACGCACGCAAATGTAACAAACTAAAACTTGAACAATTAAAAATGAAACAAAGAGAATAATAAACACAGAATGGGATACCGCTATCTTGCGGGTTCGGGTGGTGTTGGTGGGCATAACCCTCACACAAAGGGCATGCTGTGGCGAATTCGTCATGCAAATATATGGAACCATTGTCATGTTTTTGTGGGCGCAAGCACAGTGTAGTAAAGCAGCATTGGCAACCTTGTCGCCAATCATCTTCCTCGGCGTCGAGCGCGAGAAGACATCTACATCGCGTCTGGCGATACAGCCGCATCAGATAGGGTGAGCGGCCGCCAGAGGTCAGTGCCCCCTTCCCTCCCCCCAGTGGGAGCGATCTGGCGATCTGGCACAGGATTCCTGTCTTCTGTGCAGGCCGGTGATCCGGGGTCAATTCCCTGGGCGGGCCTCTGAACAGTCGACCGGCCACCATATATTCACCCTCGGAACTGGGTAAGAGTTCCAATTAGCACTTGGTCCCAAGAGTATGTGGTGCTTGGTCCACCAATCCCCCCCCCACCGAGACTGCCGCTGCTCGCACATCTGACTGCAGACTGCAGCTAACCTCCGCTGCCTCTCCACCACCAATATTTTGTATCACGTTTCTATGTCCATGGTATTTGCTAGTGTGTTATTCCATGTTTTCTGCTTCTGTATGCATCGGTGCACCAACGTGAAGTGTACGTGTCAATTTGTCTGTTTTACGGCGGGCATGCTCTGGTGAATTCGTCACTTAAATACATACACCCAGAGCCACTGCCATACCTTTGCGCAGCATAGTGGACAAAATCATTGGCGCCAAGTGTGCCAATACTTTATTTTATTATAGGACGCTGTACGATTCATTCATGTCTTTTTTTCTCCAGCATTATCAAATGAAATATACTCCAGGCATACGGGATTTAATATTTACCCATATTCACACATACATGTTTTGCAACTCATCGTGGGGAGATTGTGGAGAATGGGACGCAGGATAATAGGGACACCCAAATATTAGCCATGCATGGATTAAAGGGACTGTATTGCCTTCCTGAAGGTTGTCAAATATCGCTGTATTATGTGTCAAAATGTCCGGCAATGTCTGCCTTCCACAGGTCGTGTCTTACTCCCGAAAATATCGCTTAATTTAAAAGTTATTCAAGTTTAGATTTAACGTGAAAAATGTAATCCCCATACTCAAGTGGAGGGGCTTTAAAGGCCCAAACTGCCAGAATCAGCTTTAAATTTATCGAAGATCAGATAACTGTGATTATTTTGAATTAAATGGGCTGTAGTTTTGAAATACAACCGCCAACTTGGCTATCTCAACTCAAAACAAACTCGGCAAATTTGAAGCACGCAGGATCTGTTGTTCCATGTGCTTCATGTTGTTCCAGGATATGCTCAGAAATAGCGTACATGAACAGAAAGAGACAAACATTTCATTTTGCTATTTCCTATCACCGCAGGAGAATCGGGACAGCTGTCCAAATTCTCCTGCGCCATTTATTGATGTTCATGGTGATATTATGCAGTGACGTCATGTCGAACCATTCTGTCAAAAATCGGCCAACGTTTGATCGCTCATAAAACATCGAGTTTGGAGCGAAATGCAACGATAACCGTCAAAAGAACGGAAATGACATTCGTTTCCAAATGGCTATCTCGAAGTTTTTAAAATTATTTTTGACCCCCCAAAATTAAAATAAAAACGATTTTCTTTAAAAAGGCCACAAAATCCAACCTTTTAAAGTTGTTCAAAAAAGCGGAAAAAGTGTGATAACTACATTGAACAATTGCTATTCCGAATTTCTAATCATTATCTTTATTTTTGACTTTCAAATGGCTCCAGTAAGAGTAAATCTGATGACGTCATTTTTTTCAATTGCGTTTGTTTGCTTTTTCTGGATTTTCTAGACCACTTACGTAAAAACATATGACACCATTGGATTCCTTGGACAAAACTGGTTCACAATCGTATGCTGTTGCTCACAACTTATGAATTTCAAAATATAACCTTTTTTGACCTGACTTTGGCCTGACCTTCACTAAAATAGGATCAGATGGTAAAATAGCCGTTACCATCAAATCATACGTCTGAAACAACCCATAAAACATGTACCACACGTCTTTTTCGTAACTTTTGCACATAGTGACCTTTTGTGGTCTGACCTTGACCTTGACCTGTACTTAGCATGAGACTCATACTCTAGCAGTGGTGCCTTCCTCTAATAGTTGGAAGTATTCTGGCTGAGTTTGGACTCGCTGCTGTTGATAGTCTGGTGACTGGTCTCTGCAGCCAATAAATCTAAAACAGGCAGTTTTGCCCTTGACCTGACCTTGCCCTGCTCCTGTGAGTGTCCCATTTCTCCTGCAAACAAGAGTCCCAAGGTAGTTTTTTAAACAAAATCCCTGCAAGTCTTAAAATGCTACGTATACAGTTATTGAGCCTACATGACGGATTTAAATGTTCCGCCGATCTAATGGTGTTACAACTACTTAACTAGCACATATGATGTGTGTGCGACTGCTTCTCAAAGTTGAAGTTGCAAAAACATCCCGACTCTCACCACTCTTTCCTATGTTGCAGGAAAATTAATATAAATATTACAGAAACATGTTAATGATGAGTGTCAACGAGCGGTAATCTACCGGACAGCAATGGTTTAGCCCGGTGGACTGAGACTGACGTGCCGGCGGACTGAGACTGACGGGCCGGCGGACTGAGACTGACGTGCCGGCGGACTGAGACTGACGTGCCGGCGGACTGAGACTGACGTGCCGGCGGACTGAGACTGACGTGCCGGCTGACTGAGACTGACGTGCCGGCTGACTGATTGAGAAGACCGCAATTATATTTGCACCATTACGATTCATAAATGCTACCGAAAGATGTCTGAAGCGGCTTTGCCTTGTTCTCGGTACATATTCGGAAATACTTCAGCAAGCAAAATCAAACATGCCTATGAGCACCAGCTGAAAACAGAAAACAAAATGGTTCCAGTGCAAGGCTTCAAATGTAAATCGTGATAAAGGGAACAGAATAATAACGTTAAAGGCTCGTGAGAGGATTTACGTGGAAATCCTGTAACTTTTTTCGAACCATTTAAAAAAATATTGTTTGCCTTATGCCAATTCCAGGTTAAGCTAGAGAAAAGCAGAACAGCAGTTTCTTGTACAGTAAAACTGTACCAGGTGGGCATTGAATGTCATAAGTGGGACGAGGGGTATCCGGATTATGGTTACTCATTTATGCATTTATTTATCAAAGAAATCGACAACAGACCACACGTAATAATTTGATTCCTTATGGCTAGCTAAGTTATGGAGGCTGCAGTTTTAAAATGAAGATAAAAACGTCAATGTTAACATAGAACAAAGGAGAAGAAAGGCAATCGCATGACAACAAAGGAATAAAACTATAGCCTAGTGATGCAAAAAATAGATGTTCTTGATGCGAACATCAAGTATTGATGCGGAAAACATGTTATCGGTGGGTTAAGATATCCACTACTGGAACAAACACTCTAAAAATGTAATATTAATGAAGTCTGAATTGCTGCGAATGTCAATATGAACGTCAAAGTTGTGTAACGAATATCGATAAACGAGTTTGAAGATTTATGTAGTCGAGTTCACATCTGTAGGCAACAAAAACGACGTGTCTTGCTGAAGTGTCGTATTTTAATGTGGCGCAAAGACTGAATTATGCGTCACACGTAGTGTTAGACTCGAAAGACTTTACAATGCTACGAGGAGAGCGATATAAAAGAAAACGGACGTGATAAAACGATCACTGGATTCAAGTGTAACACTTCGAGGTTGGTATGCATCCACACTGACTCTCTTCTATGCACCACGTTATCTTGTCACAGGTATACATAACGAGCAACGGGCAGGAGGAACTGACATGTCGTACAACGGCAAATGACATTGACGTGTAATGATTTACAACCGTCTAATCACGATCATTAAATCTCAGCATCCATACGTCATGCAAATGACATCAACTTTGCAGACATGTGGTGGATTTACGGAACTCACGGCTAGGGGCGACGACAGGTAGAAATCGTGGCAGGTTGCCAAGCGAGTGGATATTCCGAATCTGATAAGCCTCCAGTTACTGGCTACCATGTATACTGCCTAGCTCTCCGACCGCTGCTGTGCACATCATTGATCTCTAGCCCGACCTGACAGAGATCCCGCCGATAGCCGGGCGCTCGTGGACGGGTCGTCAGAGAACCACACAAACCGCCCTCACGACCTGCGGTCTTAGAAACCTGGTCGGCGCCGCTTACAGTTGGGATTCCTGCGGCCTCGGTGGCAGTATTGGTGATTCCTGCGGCCTCGGTGGCAGTTCCGCGGTTGAGCTCTGACAGAAACTCGTCTTCCGCGGTTGAGCTCTGACAGAAACTCGTCTGGAGGCTCCGCTGACCCTGCTGGCCGGACGGGGTCGCGAGGCGGCGGCGTTGGTGCAGGAAGACCCGGCCGAGCTTCAGTGCTCGAGGGAGCTTTGCCGCCAGACGAAGCACCATGGCCTCCAGCACAGCCGCGACGCCACTTCTGGGGGTATTTACTCAGGTAAGGTGTTTTATTTTGTTAATAGTTTAAATATATGCTGCTTTATAATTAGTTCTCGAGGGTCATCATGTATCGTCCACATCATGTAGCGTCCATATCATTTTTTTATTGTTATATTCGATTCCCTATATAGTTGGACAGTAATTAGAGTCAATTACCTTTAAGGTGGAAATTAAATTGGCTATGCTTTTTATTTGATAGGATACAAACCCTACAAATATATCACAAGTTTAGCGTGCTGGTTATGGGGAAAGTATTTCATTTCTCGGACAGTTACTCGTCCACATACTCCTTGACTTCCCCATGCAAGGTGCAATATGCGGTAATGGTGCTTCATGCCTCATTAAAACTGGCCGGTGAGCTACCATTTAATCTTGGAAACGTCCATGAGGCGACGAATATGCGCAAGTGCTACCGAGTAACTCTTGCATCGATGTTCTCAAGTTGTATACTGCGCCGCATAGCACATAAGCTCCTGGAGACTGCATTGTCACATGTAACAGTATTCCGCTGTCGGCAAAACTGACTGTCTGCTGAAACGCGAGCAGAGGAGATCTTGGATTAAATTTTGCGGAAGTTGCAATAATCTGTGTCTGAATTCACATTACCGTGGCATTTGCGGTAATGTGAGGATGCATTGCCGCAAATGACATTGATAAAGGCGGCTGGACATCGATGCATTAAGGGCTTTCATTAGTCACTACATCTATTGAAAAAGGCATCAGGCCGAAAATATTGGTAGGTATTTTTATTTTTGCTTCTCTTACTACGGAGTATCCAAGAAAACCAGACGCATTTAATTTCTTTCAGAGGAATTAACATATAGGCAAGTAAAAAAATAGGTGTATCCAATTATAAACAAATTCATGTTATTTAGGCCGCGTTCTTTGAGCCGATTCCTGCAGGGAATCCAGGAATTCCAAAGCAAAAATAGCGAAATTGCATATACGAGAAACATCCGTCGTCGTAATGCAGAAAAAAATGTCATAGCAATTCTAAACACCAGAGGCATTATTGAGTAACATTATTTTACAGCTAGTGCAAAAAGTGTAACAGGTAACAGCAACACGCTGAAAAGGCTAAAAAGCGGAAGAATGCGAACAAAACGAACCTAAATTGATGCAAAATCAAAGAGGGTTTTGGGAGCCTGTTTTAAACGAAAAGGTGGACACATAGGAGTAACAGCTGAGGCCTTCAATAAAGCATACATGGATGAAATATTATTATCACCTAAAATAATACGGAATAAGCTACACAAGGATGGTCGGGTTACTTTGAGTCACCTGAACACAATATTTTTAACCGCGCTTGTGTTTTCTGGGAGAGAATAATGAGCATCAAGCTATTTCTCATCATAGAGTAAGAAGACGCTCCTACGCCGCACACTTTGTCAACACGCACAATGGTAAGGTTTTTGCTATCTAAACGGCATATTATTTCCTCAAAAACCATAAAAGTTATATTTCATTCCGTTATTTTTTGGGGAAAATAATACAAATAAGGGCGTATTTTCTGATGCATCTATGATCACTTAAAGCGAATGGAGGGCAAAATGCAAGAACACATCTTACAATTCAAGGACAACCAATTACTAAAGTTTGATGTATTGCGCAACATGTGTCTCAATGCCCATACTTATACTTACTCCTCAGAGATTTATACTTATTCCTCAGAGATTATACTTACTTCCTCAGAGATTCACCTCTTGTCCAAAATGTCAGATTCGGTGTTGTTGGTTCAAGATACCCCTGAATGCCGGGTGTAAAGCATATTTTCAACCTGCTCTATTCCCTTTTAACTGAACAACAGGAACGATCAATAACATGGCAGTAGTTGTATATTTTATAGAATGAATGGCCAGAACAAAGGAATGAGCTTCGCCTTACGACATCGTCAGATGCCGCAATCCGCCCATTTCCCATGTAGGAGTGTTCATGTAGATCCAGGGTTTGTGACTCCGTGCGGCACCACGTGGAGTTCTTTCTGTTTACTTATTCTCATTCGCCATGACAAAAACAACCATCGAACACATCAAAAATTATCTGAACTAGGTTAAACTGATTAGCTGAGACACGCAGAGAATCAATAAGGCTTTCATAATATTCTTAATAAATAATTTCATAATAAAAAATTGCATTGTACTTTAAGAAATAAGGAGAATTTCCTGTTAAATGTACGCAATAGGAGAGCCTAACCCTATACTTTAAAGGTAGTGTGTCTGCTGACATTGGCCATGTGGAGCTATGGACACGGGTTTGTAGAGTAGATTTTATGTATTATGCCACACCTGCATTTCTCCAGTATATTCCTAGTTGCTGAGATATGCCAACTACCCCATCATAACTGTGGAATATTTAAGTTAGCGGGCTTATCCCAACCTTCTTCCACAACTAGAATTCGATACAAACTTGCCAGCGTATCGATAGCGTGAAGTAATCGCATTTCGACAAAACAGCTCGTGAGCAATGATAACGGATAACATTCAAACGGAGCTCCGACAGAGTGTTGTTTCGACTGTTTGAAATTTTCGTTCTTTTGCCTTCACGATCATTTCACTGTGCCGTTTTTCTATCCCGAGAATATTATGGGTTAAAAATATATCCGACGATACTAACTTCATTTACAAGGCATTACCCGCCGTAATGACAAGGTCATAAAACAACAGCGTACAGGCAGCGACAAAAACGAAATGTTTGGCTTGCTGATTGTCTCATGTGCGTCGTATTACATTACTTTATCTTTCGTTTGTTTGACTTAATTGTAGTGAATACCGCTGTAATCGATATTTATACCGAAATAAGTCACAACAATTTAAGCAAGAATTCAATTATAGGAGGCCTATTTATTGGCAATGCGTAGATTAA
>JARFNZ010175785.1:0-16327 GCA_031763405.1 Balanus nubilus
GGCGGTTGAGGTTTTGCTAATCCGGATGAGGTTGGTGGAGGCTCAACCGATTTTGGTTGAGGCGTGGGAACGACCGGTGGAGGAAAAAGAGCCTCAACCTAATCCGGATGAGGGCGCTGGAACAGGCCCTATGATCATGATCAACTTTGTTAAACTCACCTTGATCCATCATCCTGTTCATCTAAGGAACCTTTCACAGACTTTTGGGATGTTGGTGTGTCTGTCTTGGATTCATGTGTTTCCTTTTCTTTGTCTGAGTGCTCTGAATGCTGCTCATTGACTGCATTTTCTTGATTGTCAGGCACTTTCTTTGACAAACCACCTAACCAGCTGCTCATCTGATTTGTGACATTGGAAAACATATTTGCTTAATGGAAGTTTCAGATATATTTTGAAAAGGCTATATTGAGTTTTTTTCTTCAATGCTTCAGAGTGGACTCAGGAAAACCTTGACTTAAGGTTACTTTAAGATCTAGGTCAGAAGTTCAGGAAGTTCTTCCGGACCGATCTTCACTGAACTTCAGCAAAGCCCACACATAAATCGCACACAAAGCAAATACGCACGAGGAGTCTTCATCAGCAATCCAGCAGGGCACAAAGAAGTCTCTGTTCACAATAAAGCGCCAAACGCCCACTACGCACAAACGACTCACACGTCCCCGCTTGCCCACAACCAAAACAAATATGGCGAGCTCCCAGCTGATTGTCGTCGACCAGTGGCTCTCAACTTTTTCAGGTTGATATTTAATTTGTCTCAAATTTGACTTACCCATAGTTTATGGCACATGAAATGTTTAAAGAAATATTTTTGACAGAAATTTTAAAAAAGACAAAGAAATTGAAACCAATTTTTGTATAACAATGATATAAGTTTGAAAAAAATGAGAGCCCCAATAAAGATTCTACTATTACTAGCAGAAAGGAGAAGATCTACTCGACCAATGAAAAGCAAGAAACTGGTTCCTCAAAAGCGGTAGAAGTCACACGATTTGAGGTCTGTAAAAGTCTTACACAATTATTTCTGACAATCACGCCTCTTCTGTCTCAAAATCTGCGCAAAACATAACACTGTGCAGAGCATCGGTCCGTTTCCCTACGGTTCTGATTCGTCTGGAGGTTAGGTTGGTACGTATATACTTTTTCGTGTAATTTTAAGTTTGATGTGATATTTTTGACAGCAGAAATATTATTCAAACTTTTTGTTCCATGTCACTGTGGGACTTGGCCTTCAGAGGACCCTTTTGGTGATGGATTGATTTTCCTCACAAATATTGTAGTTTTGTGGACAAAGCACGATATCCTCTTCGGACCAAGTGCTAATCGGAACTCTTACCCTGTTTCGATGGTTATTATGTGGGGCAGTCAACTTTTTCAAAGGCCCACTCTTCACAAATAATGGCTGCTTCCCACCCAGACTGCAAAGTATGGGACAGGAGTCGACGATGTGCACCACCCAGTAGCAAAAATTTGCACCAGCCTGCACCATGCAGGCCAAAAGTCTGCACCAGTCCATCCTACACAAGGCAGAAATCTGCACCAGTCCACACCATAGCAACACCTAGAGGCCAACACCAACCTGTTAAGGCAGTGTAGTTTCATATAAATCTGAATTGCCTGGTACCTGCTTGCAGATGCTTTATAACAATTTAACAGGAAAAGTTCCATGTGTGTTGTTGAACAGACTTCAGATTTGTGATGAGCATGTTCAACTTGGTCAAAATTGCCACTTTGGTGTAAATCTAAAAACCAAATCACCACCACTGGTGTAAATCTGAACTGACGGATATTTGCATGCAGATCCATTTAACGATTTAATGAAAACAAAGTTGAAATGTGCCTAGCAATGGACTATAGATTTGTGATCAGCATGACAATGTTCCATCCAGAGCACTTTCATATACCTAAACCTGTTGCTATGGTGGAACAGGTGCACAAGGAAGCCAAATCCAATGTGTTTGTCAAATTTGGTGAAACTTTTTGAAATTTATCCCCCTCCAAAACACCTGCAGCCCTCGTTCTGGATCCGTCAGTGACTGCACCATGCCAATTCTGCAATGCACCGCACCAGCTCCCAAAAATCTGCACCAAATCCACATCAGCCAGGGTAGTCCTGCACCAACAAGATCTTGTTGAAAGTGCCATACTTTGCAGCCTGGCTTCCCACTAATATAGCTGTCATTGGATAGACAATAGCCTAAATAGAATATATGCCTTTATTCATCATGATCTAAAAACAAGAAACACTTGGAATCTAAATATTTTAAAAATTCACTCTGACAACAATGCCCAGTTGTTTATCATACAGAACCTCTTGATCTCAGATGGTAAGTTTACATCAATGATGAAATGCTGATTGGTGTATACTTATGCTATTTACTAAGAGGCAGCAAAATAAAAGAAAAATGTGAGTCAGAGTTCCTCTGCTAAAGGCAGAATCATAGGTTATATATTCCTGTTAACCCAAGTGCACATATCCTTGAACAAGCATACAGAAGTTGGATTAGGTAAGGCTTGGTTAGGTACCTAAGGTTTGACTTGGTTAGGTTATGTTAGGTCACTAATGCTGATTAGTGGAGAATCATTCTATATATTCCAAGAGGTAGCAAAATATTCAGGAAACCGGGATACAAAGGTATTTTGCCAAAGGCAGACTCAGGAGATATTTGAGACAAGGGTAAAATACATGCTTTTAGGTTAAGTTATTGTGTTAAATGCTTCAGACCAAAGGCCTGAAGCCATATGTCTATTCAGGTTTTGATTACCCTTCAATTCATGTTTGAACAGTGGCAGCAGGTCAATAAGGGGCATTGCCACACAATTTTGAGTGCATGGACCAGCCCAGGCATATGGAGTGGTCTGGGAGGGGTCTGGGAGCTTGTGCCATAGGGCTAATGTGCCTGCCCTCCCTCCCATATCTGGTGGTATATGTGTTGTAAAGTGGTAGGTATGTGGTGTGTAAAGTGTTAACCATTTCCCTCTGTGACGCCTGACAATGTCACGCTTGTTGTCCGTCTTGTTGTTTATGGGTCAAGAACCATATCCTCTTGAGACCAAGACTGAAATGCCCAATTCACATGTTAACCTCACGACGTCAATATGTGTCCACATCCGTCGGTTCTGGCTACCAGCGGCAGGTAACCACAGGCTACTGGTTGAAGGCAGGTTGACGTGTCGACGTATGCAAATGCAAGTGTGAGTTTGGCATAATAGTCTTTGTCAGCATTAAGTCAATTGTCAGTCAAGTCACAGTGACGTATGTGACACCTACTGTTAGCTATTCAGTAACTGATCAGCATTAGTGTATTGCAGATACAAGTCTCTTCGCCCTTCTGTCAACAGCATGTTCTTGAGGTTGGACTTCTTCCGGTTTTACAGCCTCCACCCCAACTATCTTGGCTGGGTAGTGCAGACTCAGCCATACCCAGTTAAAAATTGTGAACTTTGTGAGCTACCCTATTATCCTGTGAACCTGTTTGGCAAACCTCTTCAGGGACTAACTCCAGGTCAATAGTCTCGCTATATGACAGGTCCTTTTTTGCACTCGCAACACATCTCTCAAGTTGTTCTGACATCTTGCTAGCCTATCATTTAGTCAAATGAGTCTGTTTTCTTGTCAGTGCCTTTTGCCTTCCGCCTCCTTTATTTTCTTGTTAGGAATAACCATAAGAATAATAATGGGTCTTTCTTGCCATTTTAGTTGGGTCAAGTGGATAGGTGTTGGTTATCACCATTCTGCTTAATGACACATAACTGCTGATGGGCTGAGTCTGTGAAGCAGATTATCATTTTGGAATAATGACTCCAGTAACATAGCATGTGAAGAGTGGTCCTGCTTGATGCACACCTTGTTTCAATTATTTGCATTTGTGAGCCTCGTAGCTACTACAGAAAGCTGGTTCAGAAATCTGTCACATGAAATGCTCGGGTTGAATTTGTCAGCAAACTGTTCATACCACATTGTTATACTTGTGTTGTTTCAGTGAGCTCCAGAAGTCATCATGGCTATTGCTGCGGTAAAGGGAAAGCTGATGGCGGTGATTGGAGACGAGGTAAGGGATCAATGTTTGCTGGTGTATGATGAAAATGTTACCACAATATCACATTTGTATTGCAAGAGACATGTTTTGTCAGTGGTTGTGGAATGGGATTGTATTACCCCCACAGAGGTAATAGAGGCTTTTTGTGGTGGTAATGGCTTCAACCACCTCCAACAGGAATTACATCAGAGCTGTTTAAACGATGGTGAACACTGCACACCTATCCTGGTTTATGTCTATCACTAAAAAAATAGCATGGCAGATGTGTATCATTTTGCTAATCGATGGTGAGGTTTTGTTTGCATTGTCATTCTGTCTGGGTCCTGGGCATTGCTGCTTTTGAATCGCTACATCAACAACAGCTGTTGCAGCAAGCACACTTTATCAACAGTAACGTGCAACACCACGAACGTCTTCTTATATTCATGTCATGTCCATAGATGGCACTTGTAGTAAAAGTCTAAAATTATGCTGTACGGCATGGCTTGAAGCCGAAATCTGCGATTTGGTCCGGTTAGGATTAAGTGTCTTCGGTCCTCTTCGACCATTGCGGAGCCATGGGATACAGGAGAGGGGACAAACTGGGCCAAAATGGTACGCCTACCTGGTGACCGTCTATGACTTTTGGAACGCCAACCCGGCACTATGTCGCGGGAAGGTCCCATGTCATGCAGACAGCCTTTAACCCCGAGGGATGGCTCGAGGACCGCCACGTGCCTGGCGGCCGACAGCCACCAGGCCTGGGTTAGCCTGAGCGTGACAGGGGATCGGGGCTCGGCTGTCGGGAGGATGGATATGGGGAATCTGGGAGATCTGCGAGCTGTGTTAATGAGGGAACTGGAAGGGTTGTGTGTCGATTCATCTACGTCAGGAAAGGGAGAAACCACGCCACTTGACGATGTGGTCTACCTCTTTGAATGACGTTGAACCGGAGTTTACATGTTCTGTGCATTTCTCAGGATACCTGCGTCGGTTTCCTTCTCGGGGGAATCGGAGAAATGAACAAGTCACGAAAGCCGAACTTCATGGTCGTCAACAAAGGCGAGGCATTTGGTCTATAGAACACCTTTTCCCATTATGTTTTTATCATACTAATTTGGTCTCAATTTTGTCACATGTTGTGTCTATTATTATCGGCGGTGTTCACCATTAATGTCATAATCATGTTTACCATCATTAGCATTAACACCACTATTTGAATGACTATCATGTTGCGGCGCCCTTAAACCCTAATCATTATCATCATCATCGTAGCAAAGCTATGCGTCTTTTATTGTTTGTGTTTTATTATTGCCTCCTACCGTCAACAATAATCGATGAATAACAGCTGATGTCATCTTTTCCAGACACTCCCCTCAATGACATTGAGGATGCCTTCAAGAAATTCATTGCCAGAGACGACATCGATATCATTCTGATCAACCAGATCGTGAGTTTCTTGATTTTTGGCATGTACTTTTTCCATTGTCGATGATAGATTGGATGTGTTGCAGCACGGCTTCCCTGTTGCTGACGCCCTGTCACGTGACCCCGCAGATTGCCGAGCAGATTCGTCACGTGATCGACGGGCACAGCAGTGCACTGCCTGCGGTGCTAGAGATCCCATCCAAAGACAGTCCGTATGACCCGACCAAAGACTCCATCCTGCGACGGGCCAAGGTCAGCTGCCTCACTTGCTAGGGGCATTTTTAATGCCGGTTCGAGTTACGATTTTAATATTGCGTATTTTGTATTAACTTGACTCTCCGAATGCCTGCTGAGTAAGATTACATCTTGTGGTGGTTGTCATTAATTGTGCACTAACTTAATGTAAATGTTAAATTGTTTATCCGTTTTATTCGTGACTCAACTTTGGGTCGCATGTTTTATTGTAACGTTTTGTTCTAAATGTTATTGAAAACCACTTGAAAGCTTCTTTTCTGTTGAACTCATTTCGGTACAAGGATATTGTGATGTGGTGGCGTGTAGTTGTGTACTGTGTACTGTTGAACACAGACGTTTCTTTCCTGCCATATTTTTTTCACAGGTTCTTTTGTATGTGAGGCAGACCTTAGTATTTATATCAGTATTTATTCAATCAGTTGGTATGCATGAAAACAGTGTTCGATTACTGCGTTCGTGGTATTTCGCCGTTCTGACACAGCTTCACGTTTCCAGGGTATGTTCAACGCTGAGGACTTCAGATAAACATCAACAATACCCTCTGGCCAACCGTACAATGGGGGTGGGTCGGGCGGGAACCTAGAGTTCTCTGCTCGAACTGTTGTACATCTGTGCGCGCGTGTGCGCGTGTTTGATCGTACGTGCTGTCTCTGCACCATTCCAGCATATTCGTTGAGGTATACATCACGATCAGATGGTGGATATGTTTGTATATACTGTTGTCTATAGATTCTGTAGTAAGTGGCCGCTGGCCTTTGTCTTGCGTGTGAGGTGATGTAGGTTGAAGGATTGACGTCGAATTTAACGAGCTAAAGCTGCACATGCGGCGGTTGAAGACTTGATAGGCTATTGTCTGGAGATATGTGTATGAATACCCACTGTGTAAAAAATGTGTTCGATTACATATATAGCGCTGAAAGGGAAATACATCAGAGTGGTAATGCCGTATTTCTCGGCTGAGAACGGAATATTGTGATGGTTTGGATGAATCATCAGTCACAACGAATTTACACACTCTACGCTGAAGTGTTACCCATCCGTTGCGAAATTGTGTTCGTGGTAATAGTTAACTCGCCTCCCATTTGAGCTAAAAGTACCCACTACCCATATCGTTGACCGAAAACGTTCTCCAGACTGTATCATTTCCCTGAAATGAAACAGACATTGTGTACAAAGCATGTATTTATCGCTTAATCACAGTGTACCGCGCATTCCATGTCGTAAAGCGCGATGCGATTATCATTGTGGTACATTCCCACTGGCTGCGCGCCACTTAGCTTTGCATTGCGCCGTCTTTAAATATCGCAACCGGCGGGCGGTGTCATCAACTCGACAAACCCCTTACTTCCAGCATTGAAGTGACGTAAATAAGGGGCGAACAACATACGGTCGGGTTGCTGACTATTGGTCACTGGGCAATGGGCCTTCAATGCATACGTGAGCGAGACATGTCTAAAAGCGGCGGTCCGAAGTTTGGTCACGCGTCTATAGACCCTGTGAGACGAGTGTAAACAACTATTCCAGTGAAGATTTACCTAGCAGTTCGACCGTTGTTGCGATTTGATCGCAGTGCAGAATAGCATCAACTGTAAATGTTCACAAACCACGCGGTTCACTGTTGACAGAGTTTACACAATACTGCTCCGGTAGCGGCGCCCGAGGCGCCAGCTCTGCCGGAATCGCGAAATATCACATACTTTAACTTGTCCCGTAACTGCATGCCCCTTTCTGCCACATCTGCCGAACATCGACTCATCGTGTTCTCACGAGCATTTACCGCACCGCCCGGGCCTATATGGGGACCTTCGCCAACGCATACAGCCAGGGGGACGGCGCCACGCTGCCGCTTCGCGTCGAGCCGCTTGGCGGCGCCACCGTCACGCCGTCAGATGTCGCTGCAGTATTCGCGGGGACATCGAACGGTTCGACGTTTCTCAGGCGCCCTTGCAGTGCGTTTCTGACGCGGTCGAAGTCGTACTGGAACTCGGAAGCGGCTGACGTCGTAGTGGCTTGCGTAGCTGGCCTCCTTGTGGTTTCCTCCGGGGTGGCATTCTTTTCCTGGTCACCGACGTTTGGTCTGCCCCTCATGGCCCCTCCGAAGCCCCGTCGACTTCCTGACGGCACTGCGGGACTCTCAGTCGTTATCGGTTCCTCATCCAGAATCCCATAGCTCTCAGTAGTGGAGGGAAGCCGGCTGTCTTTGGTCGGTGGCGCTGGCTCGTTGGAGAGAGGCAGCAGGTTCATGGGCGGCAGGGGCGGCGCTGTCGTGGTGGGAGGCACGGGGCTGTATTCGTCCACGGTTGGGAGGGCGAAGGCGCCGAGGATGCTGTTCGGGAGATCTGGAAATGATGGAGGCGGGAGGAGGAAGGAGGCGTCTGTGACGGCAGATACAGGAGGCTTCTCTGCCAAGTAGCTTGAACTGTCTGGTTGTTCTGTACCCTCCTCCGGCAGGTAGCTACCTCTGTCAGAGGTTGAAATTGCATTAGGTCCGGCGGCAGGCAGGTAGCTTCCTCTTGATGAAGATGAAGAGCTGTCCTCGGATGTCTCCTCCGGTAGATAGCTACCTCTGTCAGAGGTTAAAATTGCATTAGGTCCCTCTGTCGGGAGATAGCTACCACGCTCACGGGAGAACGAGGCATCAGTAGTTTTCTTTTGTGACGGGGTACTGCTCTCCTTTGCTGACGAAGCGGCGTCGTCGGACCCATCAAGGGGCAAGTATCCACCCCTCTCTGAAGAAGGCCTCTCTCCAGATCCTTCCACGGGTAGATATCCATCCTTTTCACCAGTTTTATCACCGTCCTTGGGCGCAGACTCTGGCAGATAGCCCTGTTCTCTAAGCCGAGAGCCGTACGTCTGGTTCTTCCTCTGCTTCTCACCTTCTTTCCTCCGGGAGAGGACGTTCTGTCGGCTGATGGAGGCGCCAGGAGACTTGGTCACGCTTTCTTCCGGGGTCTCGCTTGCCTCGGTCGTCGGTCGCTCGCTTGTCTCCGCTTCCTTTGCGACGAACGTAGGCACCTCTACGAATAGGGTATTCGGCTGAAGGGTGTTACCGACCCGGATGTTTGATGTGATTTTAACCTTTCCGCTCCGTTTGCCCGTTAGATTGTCAGGCTTCACAGTTTTCACTCGCGCCTGGGACGGGCTGCCGAGCTGACCGCCCGACACGGCGCCAATAAGGGTGACTCGTCCAGTGCTGCCACCTACCGCCGCGGCGGTGCTGCTACCTGTCGTCCTAGAGGCGACCTTTATGAAAACGCTTGTGAGGAACGGCTCGTCGGAACCGATCCGGCTGTTGAGAGAGTAGAAGTCCGGTGACGAGTCGCAGTCGACGTTCGTTCGCCAGTCACAAACGAACACCTAATGGCAGAGGGACAGTGTCAGGAACATTATTTGTTGAATCTTCAGTCGGTACTTCTCTGGAGTCGCAGACAGAATTGGGCAGGATCGGAGAAGAAGGTGATCGATATCGAAAGCGAATTGTAATCTTACATGTGATAGGCAGATGCTGAGTGAGCTGATATATAGGACCTACATCACACAACTCATAATCGAGCTTCTTTTATTCTTTGTATTTTACACATCAAGAGAATAATTCTGAACTGAAACGCCATGATAAAATATTACGGCTTAGTTGAAAGACACACTAACAGCAGAACAATATTTTGCATGCAGGTCGGGCAATGTAGTTATGAATGCTGCATTAATACTTTGCGAATGTAATATAAATAATTTTATCTTGTTCGATGTTATCACCGGAATTTCTGTTTACGTCGCTAAAAACCAGATGTGTCGCACAGTTAAGAGCAATCCACGCCATTTAATGCTCTTATTTGTCTCCAGGCCACTTAATATCCTGGATCATTACATTTCTTTTCTCACCTTCTGATTGAACATCGTGCCTCGTGGGCAGATAAAAGAGTCCTTTTGGTTGGCATGGCAGACGTGAAAAACCTGAAACATTCCACACCAGTCGTTATTCCACCAAACACCGACTCGGATTCACGTCACTTCGGGTCGGCGCCAATCACTGGGAGAGGGTAATCACAGCACTGTTTACACGCTATTTACAGTTTAATAAACCTCTGAACCGTGCCGTTGGCGTCCGCTTATGACCGTTTGAAGGTCAAAACACCTCCTCCCTGCCTGAGCAGGCGGCTGATAACTTCACTGGTGTCACGGACGTCATGTCATTTAGCGAGCCCGTGCTGGGTGTACCCCGTTGAGGGGGTTGAGGGATTCACCCCGAGAGCTTAAGTCCAATCGAGCAGAAATAACAATCTGTGAAGCGGATTCAAGTGACAAAAAGAACATGGATGTGGTTTGTGTATGAATACATGCAGCAACTTTTGATGTTTATCGATGTGATAAATATAGTTTGCATTCTAGGTAATAGATCTTATGGGGTACATGGGTTTTGGATAAGCGGTTCCGCTCAGAGAAACTGGTCGCCAGATATCATGATAGCAGTGTGATATGAACATAAAGCACTTATACGGGTCACCACTCGCCTGACATTGTGTCTCCATGTCGGCATAATAGCCTGGTCCCACCAGGTCGCAGGAGAACGACGTCTTCGGTATGGAGCTGTAGGTCAACGGCGGTTCTGAAGTCGGAGAGACACGGTCAGGTCAGGTCAGGTCAGGTCAGCGGGTGCAGGGTCAGGTCCCCGGGGAGGGGAGCTGTAGATCACCAGCGACTCACTGTTGTTTGTTATTATTTTTAATTTATTTTACCTTCCATTTACATTTTCCACTAGCATGACAACTTGTAGGTAAATATGATAAAATGCAGCGAACGCAGGCATAGGTATCTAATCAAGCAAGCTTTAAAGGGAGTGTGTCTACTTTTTTATCGTCCAAAAATTTTCCCACATTAAGACGCTTTTATTTTCACGTTTGAAGAAAATGAAATTCATAGACAAGCATCAAATAATTGCATTTTCGCTTGAATTGTTTCGGCTTTTTCGGTATACAAACGGTTTTTACTATGGCGAAGGCAAACAGACGAAAGACGAAGTAATGTAATATGACCCACGTAAGACATTTTATGACTGTGATAACGAACGGAAATTGCAAACAAACAGTCGAAGTAGAACCGATGTTCTGTTTGAATGCTGGTGTCGGTGCTCACGAGCTGTTTTGTCGAAATGTGATTGGTTTGTGGTATCGGTACGTTGGCAAGTTTGCATCGGATTCTAGTGGTGGAAGCAGGCTGGGATAAAACCGATAAATTTGGGCTCCGCACCTCTGCTGGGGTAAACGGAATATCTCAGCAACTAGGGTTTTACTGGAGAAATACAAGTATGACTTGATTCAGAAAAAAACTACCCGACAATGCCGTGTCCATAACTCCATATCGCTAATATCAGTAGAAACAGTGCCTTTAAGCAAAACACCTCTCTGGACAGATTCTATGTTATTTGCCCGTCATGCATGCGCCACCGGCAGCTGGCAGTCAGCAGTCGGCAGTCGGCAGCCGGCAGTCGGCAGTCGGCAGTCGGTGGGTGGCGGAGGGGCGCCGCTGTCAAGGTCCCGACCCGTGGCCCCTGACACTACGCACTCAGCGCTCTAACGGTGCCGTCTGCGGCCGCAGCTCATTGTCGCTGGCAGCCTGGCACCGTCGGCCGCCCGGCCGAAAACAGACGCCTGGTCAGAGATGTTTTTATCGGGATAATGAGCGCTGTGTTGACGAGCAGTGTTGGATTATTACGCCGAGAAAACCACCGCTTACATCAATTAGCCCCAGTCTGCGCACGGCCCCTTCGCACCTCGGGCATTCATCAGAGCGGTGGTAAACAAAACAGGAACTGCCTGATGAGTAGTCTGGTCTCTGCTGGCTCCGGTGTGGTGCCTTGTTTCATTGCTGATTGAAATACTGTTGATGGCTGAAGTTTGTCGATGAGTTTAGCTGCTGGAACGTTTAGAAATATTTATTTCTGATCGCATGTTAAACCTTTTACAGCTGGCTGCATGTTTATACTTACATCTTAATATAACCGAAGGGTGTTGTTTCAATAGTGAAAAACATCTTTTGCTGGCAATTGAGCTTTTTATTAAAAAAAACACCCTGAGACGTGCTCTAACCGAAGTTGTCGCTTTAATAATGAAGAAGATATATTGCTTACAACTGAGCCTTTTTATTGAAAAGCAGCCTGAACCATGCTTCGGTGCTTGTTTTTTAAAGGACATTGGCGACACGGTGTGGTGCACCGAAAACATTCGAAAATTTATGAATACCTGTCTAAGTCAGCCCAAAGGCACTAATGGGGTTCGCTAGAACGTGAATTTGTTGACGCGTACAGCAACGATCGCAGCCTTTCCCCTTGTATACGTCTGGGTATTTTATAATTGTTTACTCTATTCTACAGAAAACGTGTTGATTAATTACCAGAATTGTTTTAGAAGTTGTGCTTTATCAGGTCATCTGGTGCTGGTAGGCTTTTGGGAAAAAGCCTACCTCGGGAACTACTTTGGGAAAGATATTAAGTGCGTTTGGGCAGCACGTGCGGTTTTCACATTCGCTCTTTGAAAAGTTGATGGGGATTTCGGCGTGAAATTTGCAGCTCTATTTTTTGTCAAAACGTAATGATGAATTTTCGGGAAAATTTTGAAATTGGTGCTTCATCAGGCCATCTTGGTTCTGGCGAGGGTGCGCTAGTCTGGGAAAATCTCAAGCTAGTGTGGCAACTCATGCAGTTTACCCCATCCTACCATTATACGTCTATGGAGATTTGGGCGAAAATTGTCCTCCTATTACCGAAAACATATCTATAAATTTCCTGAAAATTTTAGCAGTCCCTGTCAAATGGGCTATCAAGGTAATGGTGGGATCTGCTTTATATTCGAATATTCCGCTGCTTAAAGGGACATTGTCACCTAAAATACAAAATTTGATATGTGATAGAGCCAGTTTCCCCTATTAAACTGCTCCAGTCCGTTGTTAAAACTTCGCCCTCAATCGTCTGCAATCTTCATTCAAAGATCGATTTTTCGTTCTAGTTTTAGTAAAACCGTATGTACTTTTCCTAACCTAACAGACTCTGAAATAAGTGAAATCGCATCGTCACTACATGACATTTGAAGGCGAAATTTAATTAGGATGTTGGAGTGTACCAACAAAAGAATGTTACCATCGTGTTTTTTGTTCAAAGTTCTATTCTCAATTATTTTTTAGTCAAATACAGTCCTCTCTTAGCTTTCGAAAAACATGAATCTACACGATTCGCACATGCTATGACTAAGCTAAGTACGCAATGACCTTTACCGTGTCGTCGGATTCCGCCCGGCTTTGGTCCGTCCTCCTCGGCGAACTGGAATATTCTGCTTGTCAGCGCATGAGAAATGTAAACAAAGCGCATTGCAGAACCCATCGCGCCGTGATATTGTTTATTTTGTGATTCAAGTTATTTTAATAAACTTTGCTTTAATTTTATTAGCATTTCATTTTTTTTGTATTTGTGCAATATTTATGGTGGCTATATTTTAGCGAAATAAGCAAACTGCGTAACAGAACACATGACCAAGAACGTATGAAAACTCCACATTCGATGCGATATTTATGGTGGCGGCCATCATGCCGAAATAGTGCGGATCATAATCAGGCAATTCTTTTGAGAGTTGGAGATGAGTCAAAAATAATTTCCTAATATATCCTGTTTGGTGATGTGGCTGCACGTTTGAGCCTTACCATCAGTGACACAAAATTCGTTACGTCGATTTTAACCGGTTTTTACATTACCGCCAAAGGTTGACAATGTCCCTTTAACAAATCCATAAATGTGGAGCATAAAAACACCTAAACATATTATCTGATATCCACTAACGGCTTCGATGATGCCGCTGCCTCCGACGTCGAAGTCCTCGTATGGGTTCCCTTTGGTCCTCGGAGGATCCTGATGACCTCGGATGGCCTCGGTAACCTCGGATGGCTCTGGCGCTCCGCGGACCGCCTCCGTAACCTCGGATGGCTCTGGCGCTCCGCGGATCGCCTCGGTAACCTCGGATGGCTCTGGCGCTCCGCGGATCGCCTCGGTAACCTCGGATGGCTTTGGTGGTCCCCAGATGGCTTTGGTTGAGTAACCTCGGATGACACCGATGTTCTTCAGACGACTTTGGTATTTGTAACATTATTGGCTCCGATGGTCCTCGGATGGCGTTAGTAGCCTCGGAAGGCCTCGACAGTCACTGAATAGCCTTGATAATCTCGGATGACTTCAACAATCCGCAGATGACCTTGGTGACCTCGGGTGACAGTGATGTGCCGGTCGTTTTGTAGCCGATGTGCGACTGCCGGACAGGTGACGGCTCGGGGCTCATTAAGAGGACAGTTCATTAGTGCGGGGACAGCTATTTGCCAGCCAGGTAGTCCAACAGCCGCTCATTAAGTTCGGCTCTGCAACAATGTTTCCCCCGGCACTACTCTTTGCAGACGTATGTAGACCTCGTTTCTTTTAAGAGACGGCTTTTTGGTTGTTTGTTTTTCCTGATGTCAAATGAGACTGGAAGGCATTGTCATTCCAGGGTTGTGCGCGCATCGTTCTGCCTTATCTTGATTTAAAACGCCGCGTTGGAAATGAAGAAGGACGTGATTGATTTTGTGTGGGTCGGGGTTGGAATATAAATGGATGTCTGCGCCCCGTTCCGCCACATACTCGCAGTCCCCCACCATCATATGGCGTAAAACACAGTCAATGATCTCCCTTTTTGCTCTATATATCTTCTATGTCGCTCTAAAATGCCTCCAAAAAGAGAGGGATTCCCTATCAAAAGCTATTAAGAGGCGCGCTATTCCGCATTGTAATCAACTGCTTAAAGGGACACCGCCATCTGTCTAGATTGGTAAACTAGCATGATTGATAGCAAAGATATGTGTTTATTTCTATTTAAAAACACACTGAAATACCAATAATATTGAGCATGACTAAAATTCAAGTCATACAACCAGTTGTTACCATTGTGCCACTATTGAGATTGTGTGCCTTTGCTCCCCGAATGTAATTCAACGACTGGATCTGCAATCTTAATCAGTTTGTCTTCAATCTGATTCTCTTTGATTTTACTGTCTCTGATTGCGGCTCTGCTTTTGTTCCTCTGGAGCGCGGAAACACAATTCGCCTGTTTTCGTATTCCAGTCAGCTTCCCGGACAAATCATCTTAATGACTGCAGCGGGTCTCCAGTAATATCGTTTGGCTGAGGCACAAGATTACCGGCGGCGGGCCAGCGGCCCGCGGAGACGGGCGGCGTATCAGCTTGCTGCCGGTGGTGCCGCTGTCTTCAGCAGTTGTTAGGGAAGCCAAAGACCACATGTTCCCGCCGGGTGGCACCACGGGAGACGAGACAGCGCACTCAAGGATCATCTCCGGACCACCGCAGGACCATCACTGGACCATTGCAGGACCATCTCCGGACCACTCCAGGACCATCACCGGACCACCGCAGGACCATCACCGGACCACTCCAGGTCCATCTCCGGACCACTCCAGGACCATCACCGGACCACTCCAGGTCCATCTCCGGACCACTCCAGGACCATCTCCAGACCACTCCAGGAACATCACCGGATCACCGCAGGACCATCACCGGACCACTCTAGGTCCATCTCCGGATCACTCCAGGACCATCACCGGACCACTCCAGGTCCATCTCCGGACCACTCCAGGACCTCACCGGACCACTGCAGGACCATCTCCAGACCACTCCAGGACCATCACCGGGCTACCGCAGGACCATCATCGGACCACTGCAGGACCACCTCCGAACCACTCCAGGACCATCACCGAACCACTCCAGGACCTTGCTGGACCACTCCATTTCAGAATCATCAGAATATGTTATTTCAGAAGCCGCTGAAGTAAAAAATTCGGTCAAAAGACCGCCTTAATAATCCAGAAGCCGGCACTGCCAAGTGACGACAACACCCTCAGATGTAGCCTAATGGATGTGGAGGAAGTTGACAAGTGCACGATGACTTTGGCGATAAGTTTTTTTTTTACAATTTTATCAAAGCTCTCAAAATTGTCATATTTTGAATGAATATTTCGTTTGATTATTTGTCTGCTAGGGGAAAGTGGCTTCTGATATGAATTGCGAGGTCAATAGGAACAGACAATACTTCTCAATTTTCCGGCCACCATAAAAATATCATTCATTTTTCTTAAAAAGCAAAATTAATTCCGAGGTATTTAATATCATAGTCAGTGATGGTGATACATAAAATAAAGTTAGTGTTTTAGGGTTAAGCACAAATCGTTATCATCGGTTACATGTTTTGTTATTGTAAATAGTTGTAAAACTGTATTATAATCCCATCATACAGTTTGTATTAGTTGTTACAGTGTTTAAACTTTTTGTCCTGCAGAGGTCCGACATTGGTTCTGGAGCGGTCCGACAATGGTCCTGGAGCGGCCCGACACTGGTCCTGGAGCGGTCCGACAATGGTCCTGGAGCGGTCCGATAATGATCCGGCAGCGGTCCGATAATAGTCCGGCAGCGGTCCGACAATGGTTCGGCAGCGGCCCGACAATGGTCCTGCACCGGTCCGACAATAGTCCTGCAGCGGCCCGACAATGGTCCGGCAGCGGCCCGACAATGGTCCTGCGCCGGTCCGACAATAGTCCTGCAGCGGCCCG
>JARFNZ010175896.1:0-16314 GCA_031763405.1 Balanus nubilus
CCCCCCCCCCCCCCCCCCCCCCCCCCCCCCCCCTCCAGGGCGCTGAATTCTGAGACCCCCTCCACAGCGCGTGTTAAGGAAAGTTTGTTTTAAAACGTCTCGCAATGCATAAGGAAGCGAAATCAGAGTTTTCTGAACTTTGTGAAACTTTTTTTGGGGGGTACGCCCCCTGCAGCGCCAGACCGTCGTTCTGGATCCGCCAGGGAGTTGTTCCCCCCAAAAAAACGAGGGGTGGCAAGTTGGCAACCACCTCTCCTCCACAATTGTGAAGGTTAGGTGCCGCGCCATCAAAACCCGACAGCAAAACGGCTCGTACCTCGTGCATCTTGTAGATGCAGTCGCTCCTACCACCGATTTCCGATTCTTGCAAAAAAAAACGCGTTTGTAAAAGACCGAGATGTCTTGGGCATGTGAATCAAATCAACTATCATTAATGTTCCGGAGTGATCTCATCTCATTCCGACGCAAATCCGTCAGAACGCAAAAACGGGGATAACTTCAGTGATTAAAATCGAAACATCGTGAGCCTATTCCGGGGCGATAACGCCCCGGAATCCGCTCCGACCGACGGAAATCCGCCAGAGACGCTCCGATGTGGCGCAATGGTGACGAAGACGGCGCACTGGTGACGAAAGCGACGCCCATCAGAAGCCATCCCGGTCCACGTCACTCTCACATGTGGTGTATATTTATAGCACAGAATCCGACACGACGTGGAGCTGAACCACCGGCAAGCCTGGCGATCGGCTCTCAAAAGGTACGGTTTTCACGGGAAACAAACACGCTCTTTGGTCTGGACAAGATACAAATTCCGACGGCACGGGCACACACTGCACTGGGGTTAACTCAGAATCGAACCCAGTATTCGGCATCACTGCCATTCAGTCGCCTGGCTTTCAACGCCAGTCAGCTGATCAGCTGACTACGTGCTACGGTCAGCTGACGACCACGTATCACAGCAGGTTGACCGCGGTAAGGCGGCGCGGCACCGCCTTAGTCCGAACTGTCCGGTGGGAAACACTTCACTCTCTATCGAGGCTCGGCACGTCCGCCTTTGTCCAAACTCTCCGGTGGGAGACACTTCACTCTCTATCGAGGCAAGGCTGCGCAGCGCATAGGGTACGTTGCTCACCGCACGATCGCTCACTGGAGGATCACTTCAGCATTATCCTTCCGCATGATATGCTGTTTAGTTTAACACCTCGTATATATACAGTACCCGAATATGCAAACACGAGAGCGAACAAACACGCGTTTTCTACACACGACATCGTCGGTCAACACATTCACAACCACGTGATACGCATCACAGAGTGCCAGTCGCTCTTCATGTTCCTGGAACTTCGCACTGCCGTAACATCGGGTCAGCCGGGTCTGCTCTGCGGTCCAAACGGTACAAACCACAGCTGCGGACACCGCTTCCACACGCTATCTACACCACACCACACCGCACCACACACCGCCCCATACCACTGCACTGAGCCCTGAGTCAGGTAAGTCGTACCGCAATCTGGCGCCGCGACGCGTCACTCACTGTCAAGTGTCACTGATATCTGTGGTCTGCGTCACCGTCGCTGACGTCGTCTGGGGGCTGAGTCACTGGCGGCGTCTGGGGGCCGCGGGTTGGGCCCTCACCCCCCAGCAGCCTCGGCAGCGGCTCAGCATCACAGAGAGTGTGCCGCTGCTGCGCCGCCGCCGGAGCTGGGGCCGGCTGGAGACGTCCAACGCCGCGGGCCGCTAGTCGACCGCCAGCGGGTCCTCCTGCAGCTCCTCCTCCTGCAGCTCCTCTTCTTCATCCTCCTCTTGTTCATCCTCCTTCGCCTCTTCATGCTGTTCCGTTTCAGCGGAGACCTCAGTCGGACTGTCCTCAGTGCGAGTCTCACCCCCGTCCCCTTCAACTTCCATCTTGGCATCGTCCTCTCCGCTGCCGTCCTCATCGTCCTCCTCCGTCACCGCAGCGTCCTCCCGCTTCTCGCTGTCCTCCGCCGCGTCCTCATCGCTCTTCATCTCAGTGTCCTCCTCAGAGGCATCCTGAGCCGCCTTCTCCTCCCCTCGCTGCTCGTCCGGCGAGGGAGATTCCTCTTCGGACTTCTTCGCCTCGGTTGCCGTCTCGCCTGCTGCGGGGCTCTCCGCCTCGCCCGCTGCCTTGCCGTCTGTCTCCTCTGCTGTCTCCCCAGCAGTCTCCGCTGCCGTCTCCGTCGCCGGTTCGTCTCCGTCCGCTCGTTTCTCGCTGACGAAGTCTCCGGTGAAGACGTCGACCAGCACGGGCGGCTCGGCGGAGGCGGGCTCCAACTCCGGCCGGGACTCATCCCAATCGGAGGCGGCGAACAGCACGTCGTGGGTGGAGACGTCCACGTCCTCACAGGCGTCCTCCAGAATCTCCTGCCGCCGACGGGTCAGAAGCGGGTCAGTGACTTCGGGTCGAGACAGGTCGGATAGTGACCTCAAGTCGAAGCGAAACAGGGTGATGGCCTCGGGTCAGGAGAGGGTAGAACAGAAAGTGACCATAGGTCAAGGCAGGACAGCGCTGGACCGATCAGCAAAACTCCATCAGCCAACGGTTGGGCTACGAGACTTGTGTTTGCACACCGAAACCACTTGTGGTTGCCGATTCACGACGGTGCATGACATGCTCATGACCGTTCACTCATGACGGTTAAATATAGCCTGAATAGATCGTCATGGCCTTACATCAGCGTATGAATCCCCAATGTCTAAAAATGTAAGAACAGTTTCTAACGCGCTGTGTCATAGATGTCTGCTTGCTGTGTCATATACTGCCCTCTATCCCTGTCATCAATGCCCAGACCCCTCGGCCTACTTACCGCGTCCTCCTCTTGGACATTGACCTCCTTCATGAAGACCTCCAGCTTGACCAGCTCAGTGAACGACTCCACCTTGATGTACTTGCACGGACGGAAGTGCACCTTGAAGTGCTCCCGCATCAGGTGTGTCTGCTGAGCCGAGAAGTCGCAGTAGCCGCAGCTCATGTTGCCCCGGGGTCCGCCGTAGAAGAGGTGGCGCCACCGGTGGTTCTCAGTGGTGTCCCGCCGCACGTTGGCGTAGGGGCAGAGTTCGCACCAGTGGACCTTGCGAGGTGGTTCACAGTCCTCTGCCGGAGACGGGAGATAACACGGCAACGTCAGCCGGGCTCTGCCGCGCTGCACCACACAACCAACTAACAAAGAAACTTGGCAATGCAACGGAACGCTTATCCTGAATAACACGGATGTACGCATGCCGTCTGGTATTCGCTACTAATGTAAAAATAAACACATACGGCATGCATGTTCAGCATCAATTTTAACAGCTTCAAATTGCGGCTCCCCGAACCCCACCGTTCCTCGTTTTGGTATGTGCTGTTACAGCGTCTTTGCTCTATGAGCCCACCCTTCATGACATCGGCGTCGTGCTGACCAGCCGGCGATGATGACCAGCTCTCACCTTTGAGGGCGTCATGTTCCTCCCTGACGCGCTGTAGCACCAGATGCTGCCGCTCCAGTGTGGTCAGCTCCGGAGGACCCGTGTAGGCCGGCCCCCTGGCGCCAGGCCGAGGCGACTCCGTCTCCCCCGCTCCCCCTCCCCCGGGACGGGGCGAGTTCGACCCGGAGTCCTGCCCCGACACCTGCGCACTGGCCGCCTCCTCCATGGGCGGCGGCCTCATGCCGTGTCGCTTCATGTGGTTGCAGAAGTTGGGGTAGTACTTGACGGAGTAGTCACAGATGGAGCACGTGTACTTGTTCTGGACGTTGTGCAGACTGACGTGTTTCATGTACTGTTCGCGTTTCTCGAAGGCGGACGGGCAGCGCCGGCACTTGTAGCGTTTCTCCCGCTCGCGTCCGTACCGGTCCAGGACGGTCGGGTAGGCGAAGTCCGGGTTGCCCGCTCGCTCGGCGTAGTAAGGACTGGTCGGGTCCATGCTCGGAGGAGCGAACCGCATCACCTTCCGCGACGGCAGGTTCTTCTCGTCCAGCTTGCCGAGGTGCTCCTTCTCGAAGTCCAGCTTGCGCTTCAGCAGGTCGACGCCGGACATGGGGAAGTCGTTGACGGCCGGTCTAAACCGGGCCAGGTCGGCGTCAGGAGAGGAGCGGCGGCTGCTGCCGTCACCTGCCGGAGGCAAACACAGGTGTCGGGTGAGGAGAAGGTCGGTAGAGCTGAAGCAACTGATGTGACGCAATTTGTGATGCGTGACGTTGGCATGACGTGGAACATCATAAGCAATATTAAAGTTGAGTGTGATCTGATGTCAGACATGACGTGCCCTACGTGATATGCAACGTCAGAACTTATGTGGTGTCAGAGTCGTCTTAGGAACAGAACGAGGACATCTACAGAGAAGCTCATCTACCATTGGCCGAGAAGCGTGTCACGTAATAAGAGCCCACTGAATTTTCCGCTTATAAGAGAAAAAGACTGTCAACAGGGATGCTGCATGGTAACAGTGAAACCACACACAACCCCAACCACAAGACCACCCGGGCCACGCTGGTAAGCGCCCGCTACGTACCCGCCAGATCAGACTCGCTGTGCAGGTTCAGATGCTGCACCAGGTTCCCGTAGGTCTTCACGGCGTAGTTGCACTTGTCACAGCGGAACGGACCATTGCTCCCGTGTAGTGAGATGTGGTAGCGTAGCGTAGCTTCCTTCACGAACCGAGCCGGGCACTGGTTGCAGATGAACCGCTTCACCTTCCAGGCGGTCTTGGGAGTCGGGGAGGTTCGGGAGGATGACGAATCGGTCACAGCGGCGTTAGGAGCGGTTCCAGGTCCCGTTTCGGCTCCAGTTTCGGTCCCTGCCTCTATTACAGTTCCTGCTCCTGCCCCGGCCCCGGCCCCAGTGTCGGTCGCAGCCTGAGACGGGCTCGCGGCGGGCAGGGGCACAGACGCCGAAGCGGAGGCGGACGACGATCCAGGAGCAGGAGTAGACGCCGGCGAAGACGCCAGCGCCGGTGACGGTGACTGGGGCGTCCCCTTGGGCGAGCCAGCCGCCTGCACTGGTGGCGGCGTCGGGCGCGGCAGGGTCGCCGGCGGCGGTGCTGCCCCCCGCGGCGGGTGGTCCGGTGAGCTGGTGTAGATCATCAGCAGGGATCGTGTCCGCTCCCGGTACTCGTCTGAGTGCACCTTCAGGTGGGCCAGCAGATGCGGGTGCTGCCGCGCCGTGTAGCTACACTTCTGGCACGTGAACGGCAGGTTCATGCCGTGGAAGCGCGAGTGGATCTTGATCTCGTTGTCGTGGAAGAAGCGCGCTGGACAGTGCTGGCAGAAGTACAGTATCCGCTGCGGATCGGGCGCCGGGGACGCGTCCGTCGGTGTCGCCGCGCCGGCCGCGGCCCCAGCCGTCGCCACCGGCGCTGGCAGCGTCTTGTCCAACACGATCTCCACATCACTGACCGAGTCCTCTCCGAGGATCTCTCTCAGCTGCTCCTCATCACTCCTCTTCATGTCGACCACGGCGTGAATCTTCCCCAGCCAGTACGTGTGCACCTTCAGATGCCCCGAGAGCACCCCAGCGTTGATACACACATAGTTACACTTGGCGCAGCGGTGCGCGTATCCCGCGAGATCCCGATCCGTGTGCATTTTCTCATGATCCTGGATGTTGCTCTTCCGCAGGTTCACGTGAGGACACTGGCGGCACTTGAACATCTTGAAGAATTTCCCACCACGAGACACCCACACCAGCGGCACCTCATCCAGATTCCTCGTATCCGCATCCCTCAGCACCGGACCAGCCACCGTGCTTCGCTCTGGCTTCATGAGCGACCTCTTCGCTCTCTCCCCCGCCCCCGTTCCAGCACCAGCCCCAGCGCCTGCACCCGTTCCAGGCCGTGGCTGGAGGCCATGCAGCCTGGCGTGCGTGATGAGGTGGACGCGCTGCTGTACCGAGTACGAGCAGGCCGGGCAGCGGTACGGCATGCCGCGCGGTACGTGGTACTGCCGGTGGTACTGGAACTGGCTCTTCTGGTCGGTGGCGAACGGACAGTGGGTGCAGCGGAACGGTTTGTTGGCGCTCTGCGGCTCGGCCGGACCGGCCTGCACAAACTCCACCGGCTCATACTGGGGACAGACCGACAGGGCGTGTCAGACGAGTCAGGACAAACAGACATGCATAGCGTCTTTTATCAGGCCTTATGTCGTACACATTACGGGGCGCAATTGACACACAGGGAAAAACTCACAACTCCAGGATGTCTACTCCACCAATCCTCTACAAAACGCATATTTTCTGCAAGATTCATCCCATCACACTACACAACGAAATATAAGGAGACGCTAGGCCTTCCAAGGTCTACCATTCCCTACACACATATCAGCGGTCCCAAGAGTCTGCTCCTGCGCCTAGCCTGATCTCAGCACCGCCGTTCTGGTTCCGCCAGTGAGCCCGATCCAAATACGGTCGGTCTGTGCTCCCAGCCAGGTCAGTGGACCCTGCTGCCGCCCGACCTCTATGACCCCACACGGCGCACCTGCTGCGCTGGGAGAGCGGTGGGCGTGCCCCCGGCCGTCTCTCGGGCCTTCTGCGCCAGGAACTGGTGCGGTGACGTCACGCCATGCAGCAGCATGTGGTCACAGAGCGCCCTGCGGGGGAGAGGTCACCACCGGTCAGCAGAGGTCAGATGAGGTCAGACGAGGCCAGCTGAGGCTCACTGCCAGGCAATGCTGACTTAACATATGGGTGTCCAGCTACCTAGAAGCGGTGAGCGATGACCCTCATTTAAACGTCGCTTCACCGATTTCCTCACCAAGTGTCCAGCTGCCTTAAACCAGGCAGCCTCACACCCGTCAACCACCGAACGTAACGGAATGCGTCCTCACGTGAGCCAATGTTCGGTTCTGGGACTTGCATCCGTCGCTGCCCCAGCATATTAGCATTGATTTGCTCACTATGACACAACGATCAACATCGTAAATAATACTGCCGTAAATAATACTGCCCATGAATATTGAATATCATACCGACAACAACCCGTTCTAATATTCGCGGAAGCGGGGCCAGTTCTCAGTAGACGTGCAGTTAGAATGGTTACGTACTTTTTGGTCGCCACGTAGAAGGGGCACAGCATGCACTTGAACGTGGCACCCGGCTGCGGCGTATGGTGCTGCATGTGCGCCGATATCGTCTCGTCGTTATTGGCGCACGTGTAGGAGCAGATGTCGCAGCGGAAAGAGACGCCGCCCGGCCCTGTGAGTACGGTACACAGGTCACGTCAGGTCACAGGTCACGTCAGGCCACAGGTCACGTCAGGTCACGTCAGGTCACAGGTCACAGGTCACAGGTCACAGGTCACGTCAGGTCACAGGTCACGTCAGGTCACAGGTCACGTCAGGTCACAGGTAACGTCAGGTCACAGGTAACGTCAGGTCACAGGTCACGTCAGGTCACAGGTCACGTCAGGTCACAGGTCACAGGTCTGGTTCGGCAAGGTTACAGGTGGCCAACCAAAAGATTATCAGTACGAAGCGATGAGAGCCTTCACCATAAGCAGTGATGCAGGAAAAGCCGAGCCCAGCTGTTACTATTACACTATCGAACGGTGTCGAACAATCGGTACTAAGCGTCTACTGCCATACTCCAAATGGAATTGACGAGGGTGTCACACGATACGTATCGCACACCATGACACAGTGGTATATCCGGGGGCCCTCCGTTCACGTCTGCCTACCGCTGTCTCCCTGCTTATTGACGACCGAGATGGTGACATCCGAGCCGGGCTGTTTCTGGGCGGCCGGCTGCGGCTGCTGCTGCGGCGACGGCAGGACCGCTCCGACGTCCGTCTCCAGGCGGTTCTCCACCACCGAGACGTTCCCGTTGTGCTTCATACGGCAGTGACGCTGTCACAGGGACGGCGAACATGTCATCACACGACACACGGCACGGTACCAGGTGAACACACATGTTACCGGTGTGTTTCACACGAGAGAGACGATGCTACGAAACACATACCTACGACACGTTACTGTTGGATTTCTACAATTTGAGAGCGACATACGGCAACAAACAGTGAGACAATAAAAATAGATGCTAGAGCAAGGTGGTGCCTTAGTGTACAATGACGAATATTTATATTGAAACAGTCAGGCAGCTAAGTGGTTAACCCACTAGCAACGCATGTAACGTCAAGTTGTTGCCGTCTATCTACCGATTCGTTCACCGCTTGAAGCAAAAAGCATGCGAAACCTAGTGAAAGAGACAAGAGGAGACAAGGGGAGACGAGAAGGGACAATAGGAGACAAGAGGAGATGGTAGGAGACGAGAGGGGACGAGATGAGACGAGAGGAGACAAGAGGAGACGAGATGGGACGGGAGGAGACGGGAGGAGACGAGATGGGACGAGAGGAGACGAGAGGGGACGAGAGGGGACGAGAGGGAACGAGAAGGGACGAGAGGAGACGAGAGGAGACGATAGGGGACGAGAAGGCACAGGACGAGATAGGTGAGCTGATAGGAGATGAGACGACACGGCGTGACATGTGATGGGACTCGGAAGGGAGGTCACGAGCTGAAATAAGACGAGACGGAACGGAACGGAACCTGGACAGCTCTAAGCGGGAGGGGGCGGGAGAAGGGAGAAGGGAGAAGGGAGCAGGGGGAGGGAGGGAGGGGGGCAGGCAGCACACCACCACCCACCTGGAGGACATGTTTCCATTTGGATCCCTGGCCGCAGTGGCCGCACGTGTAGGGGACGTTGTGAGAGCGGTGGTGAGCGCGCACCACCTCCCTATCGGCGTGCCTACAGGCAGAGGCGGAGAGAGGCGTGCTACTCGTGAGGCAGCAGAAACCACCACCGTGCCGACCACAACCAAGACAGAGGGAGGGAGGGGACAGCGAACGGCGCAGCGCAGGGACGACAGAGAGACCCCTGTGTCAGAGAGGTCCACAGGCCACCTGCTGGGCGAGTTAGCTGGGGTATGTGTTAGTGGAGTGAGAGCCGCCTCGCCCACCGTCGGCGGGGACGGGGAAATAAGGAACTACCGGGGATGTTAGTAATGGTAATGACGATCAAGATCGGTAAGTCCTCCACCGCCACCGGCATACGCCTCCTGAAAATGGTATAGACAAGGAATAGATACCGCTGCCACCACAGGAGACCGAGAGGAGCTGCTATCACCAGCACCGCCGCCACCGCTGCCGGAGGTCAGGTCAGGTCAGGGGGCGGGGTATAGGTCAGTTACCCGGATGACACTCTGCCAGTTGGAAGGTTTGCCGCAGTGACCGCAGTTGTACTTCTCGCGGTTGGTATGTTTGGCCACGTGGGCCAGCATCATTCGCCGATCCTTGTGCCTGTAAGGACAGCGCTCTCCTCGTGAGGGAATAAACACGCCACGACTTCACTGCACAATGCACAGTGCACAGTGCACACGCAAGTCACTGACGCCAGCAGAGCAGGCGGGCACGTCACATGCCAGACGAGGCGCGACTGAACGACACTGAAGGGCGATATCAGCTCGAGTGTTATGTGTTTGCAATCTTGTTGAAAATGCCGGAAGAATTACGCATTGGTTACAAGATTGTCAACAGGAAACAAGATAACGGTAGTCTTATTAGAATAGCTTGATATATTATCATTTTAAAATCGGATGGCTTATGATGAGGTAGGTGATCAGATAGCTTTAAGATTAGATGGCCTTAATGCCGATTATAAAGCTAAATCATTCGGTCAAGTAACATTCATCCATCCATACAAAAGACTCCTGGCATGAATAACCATCACCACGAATAACCATCCCATGGTCTCTGCGACTTAGACCCTCTCCCTGAAACCCGAACAGTACTCACTTGAAGTTGCATTTCTTGCAGCGCCACACGGTGGGCTTTTTGCCGGCTCCGGCGCCGTTCCCGGCGGCGTCCGGGGGCGGCTCCGGCATCACGATGGCCGTGTTCTCGTCCGTGATGCCCATGGCGGCCAGGGTGGGGTCCATCCTCTTCAGCGACTCCAGAGAGGGCGCCGGCGCCGCCGTGGGCTTCTCGGGACGACCCGGGACGGCCACGCCTGGTACGCCCGGTACGGCCACGCCCGGTACGCCAGGCACACCGGGAACACCGGGAAGACGCACTCCCTGCAGAAGTACGCCACGCACCGGGTACGGGAGGTCCAGCACGGGCTGTTTGAAGGCGGTGGCCGGTCTGAAGGCAGGCGGCGCCCCGGGTCGCGGTGGACCGAGCGGAGCGCGAGTCAGTCGCGGCGGCATCGGCATCCGCGCCAGCGGGGGGTTACCGATCAGGGGTTGCTCGAAGGGCAGCCCCAGGGTGCCGCCGCCGAACTGCGAGCGGATGGTGACGTTCGGCGGCACCGGCATGCCCGGCCGGACGGGCAGCGTCGGCCGGGACGGCGTGGACACCGGCCGTGCAGCCGGCGGCGACGCACCGGCAGCAGCCGCGCTGGCTCGCTTCCTCACCGAGGAGCTGATCTGAGGCTTACACTGCAGACCCTCCTCCACCTGCATGTACTCCAGGTAGATGTCGTACTTGTCGTAGTCGCGCGTGCTGCCGCCGTCGTTGATGAAGAGCTTGGCACGCAGGTGGCTGCGGTCCTTCGCGGACTTGAGCTTGATGTGCTTGGTGATGTCCCAGCGCCAGTTGGAGCGGTAGCCGCACTCGGAGCACTCGTACGGCTTCATGTTCATGTGGCCGACCAGGTGCACGTGGAAGCGTGACGCGGTGGTCGCCCAGAAGGTGCAGTTCGGACACTTGAACACGCGCCGCGTCACCATCTTGGCGTCGCCGTCGCCGCGGAGCAGTGGGCCGTGCGAGCGCGTCTTGGGCGAGCCGTTCCCGGTGTGGGACGCGTCGCCGCCCTCGTCGTCGGCGGCCGCCTCCGCCACCGTCCTGCCCTCTCTGACGGCAGTCTTCCCGTCCTCCGCCGGAGCCCCGGCAGTCCCAGACGCCGAGTTCCACACAAACACCTTCTTCTGAGCGTCTGAGTCTCCGGCGGCAGCGGGGGCGGCAGCGGCGGCGGCGGCGGGCGCCTCTGGGCAGCTCTTCTGATGCGTGCGAAGGTCGTCAGTAGTCTTACACCGATGGCGGCAGTACTGGCAGCGAGTGGACGTCGGGCGCGACGCCTGCCGCTCGCCCCCTGCCGTCTTCGGCTCATCAGTCTTGGTGGCGTCGCTGGCGCCGGCGGCGGCCATCTTCTTACTGAAGAGTCGGTCCAGGACGGAGCGCGGCCCCGCACCGTCAGAGCGTCCCGAAAGGAACTCCTCCGCTGCCCGCTCAGCGCGCTCATTCAGGGCCACTACCTCCGGCGAGTCGCCGTCGGCGGGCGTGACCTCCGTCACCTCCATCGCCTCCGCTTCCTCGCCGTCCTTCCCTGACCGGCCCTGCAGCGGAATCAGACTCGGAGGCGGCCTCTTCGGCTTCGGCTTCTCTCCGGCAGCAGCGGGTGAAGAAGTGCCGGCAGCGGCCGCGGAGGCGGAGGAAGCAGAGCCGCCTGAGGCGGAGTTCGGTGTGAGCAGCATGGTGGAGCCGGTTCGAACCGGCGCCGCCACCAGAGAAGGCTTCTGCGGCGGGGTGAAGATGGGAGGGATGATGCCGTTCCGCACCACGCCGTGCTGCGAGTACTCGTGCCGCAGCAAGTCCTTCTCATACAGCGTCTTGTAGCTGCAGACAGAGCACTTGAGGTCCTTGATGTAGATGCGGCCGTTGCGCTCCACCACATCGTCCGGGTGCACGAAGTCGTTGTCGAAGTCGTGGCGCTCTCCCGAGTCCGAGTTGGGTCGACCGGACGGCGCCGTCTTGCGCGCCGTCGGCTTCACCTTGGGTTTAGCCGTCTCCTTAAGAACCTGGACATCCTGATCGGGCTCGTCGTCCTCCGACTCCTCCTCGCGCTCGAGGCGGAGCATCTCCTCCTCGTCGACGTCAAGTACCATCTCGGACCCGGTCGACTCGATCACATCCGAGCCGCCGACGTTACACTTAGCTCGAAGTTTCTCTAGCACCTGGCTCGCCGGCAAGTGATGGTTCTGGATGTGCACCGTGAGGCTCTGCTTGATATGGGCCGAGAAGCTGCACTGGTTACACTGGAACTCGCCGTTTCCGCTGTGGTTCTTCATGTGCCGGTCCAGGTTCCACTTGTACGGCGTGCGGAACTCGCACAACTCGCACTTGATCATCGGCATCGAGTGGTACTTGACGTGCTTGGTGAAGCGAGACTTGATGTGCGTCATGTACTGGCACTTGGAGCAGCGGTAGAACTTCTTCTTGAGCTCGTTGCGCGGCTTGTCGGAGCTCTCCGCGCGCGGCGTAGACGGTCCCTCGCTGATGTCTTCTTCCCTCAGGATCTCCGCGTCCATGTCCTCGTATTCTTTTAACGAGTACATGCTTTCGTCCACCTCTTCCTCTTCAATGCCCTCCTCGTCTTCATCTTTAACAGGGGAAGGCTCGCTGACAGTCACCGGTTTCTCCGGCGATTCCTCCATCTTCATCACAGTCTTCGCGTCCTCGTGAACCATACGCACGTGCCGGTTCAGTTTGACCTTACACCGCGAGGCGTAAATGCAGTGCGGACACTCGTTGATTTGCAGCCGAGCACTGTGCACCTCCTTCTGATGATACAGAAACTCCCGCGGGTTTCTGGTCGTGAAGGGGCACGTCTTGCAGTAGTATGTGCGTTTGAGTTTACAGTCGGGCAGCCCCTTGTTCACTCCGTCACCCTCGTCTGAATCAGGGGACAGCTGCGCCTCGTCCGACTCCTGCTGCGCCTCGTCCGACCCCTGCTGCTCTCGTTCCCGCTCCTGCTCCTGCTCTGCTTCCTGCTGCTCCAGATCCGGCTCCTCCTCTAGCGTCAGCTCGATCTTCTGCTCCGGCTCGCTGGCGACACCCTCCTGGTCTGAGGCAGCGTCGGCGCTGGCGGCGGCGGCGGCGGTCTCGTCAGCTGCATCGACCGGCCTATCGGCCGACGCGACTGCCTCACCCAGCCCGTCGGCGGCGACGCTGGCGGCGGAGTCGGCGGCGACGCTGGCGGCGGAGTCGGCGGTGGCGGCGGCTGGCTCGGCGGTCGCGCTGGCAGCGCTCTCGGCCATGTCAGTCGCCTGTGAGCAGAGACAAAGACGGCGTCAGAGGGCGCTGTCGGCCGGGAGATAGGCTATCAGCCCCGGCTCTCGGCGTCCGCTCGGCGCTCGAGAACGGCCTCCGCTGCCCCGCGATAACACGGCGTCAGCTGGCGATCTATTGCGCAGACCGTCCAGCCACTTCTTGGGATACTGGGGACCTGAGGGCCAGCAGTAAACGAATAGCTGGCTTGCGCCAGCTACACAACACCTACGAAATAGAAAACTCATACGAAGCCGTCTCACACAAGCCCTCCCGTTCACCGTCCGTACAATGCCACTCAGCTGGGCAACGCCGCTCGGCCGGCGACACTCTAAACAGCACGAGCAGCCGGGTGAGTCGATACTCCTCCCGGTCCGCAGCTGTGACGCCGGGTGTTCGTAGCCACGACACACCAAGCAGCAATCCATACCGCCGACCTGTCTACGCTCGATCACTCCAAACAGGAACGCTGCTAAGCTGAGCGCCACACTCAGGCGCCGCGCCGGCCAGTTCCGCGAAGATGCGCTGGCTGTTCGTTGGAACAAAAGAGGAAGCCGTCCTAGTTTAAGGACGATTCAAGGGCGGTTACAGATGAGGAGTGATGCCACGTTTAGTTACCGTCGTTTGACACTGTCAGAACGGCAGCGGCCGGCGGGTGGCGGGTGCGGCGACCCGACCCTGCCCGGCCGGCAGCCAGCCAGCACAGCCCTCCGGCGTGGAGCCCGGCCGCCTGCCTGTCGCCGCAGTGGCCGCCTCGGCCTCGGCTCGGCCTCAGGCATGCCCCGGGGTCGATATAGCGCGCCGTGTGAACGCTGAACAGGTGCTCCGGTGCACTCGTCCGGCCTCCGCCGGCGGCCGGCAGAGGGAGCCCGGCCCGACGGAGCAGTGACGACACAGCTCCTGGGCCGAGGCAGCCGAGCGGCGGCGGCCAGACAGCCGAGCCGGGGAGAGAGGTCTGACGACATGGACCAACGCAGGCGACCGCCAGGCCACGGAATGGCCCGCCCGGCGATCCTGCGCCGGCGCACCTCGGCGGAGAATGCCGGGGGCCACAGCATGGGCCCAAGCATGGCCCAGCATGGGGCAGACATAAAATGGGCCACCGCGCCGGCGGAAGTCAGGTCCACTGGATGCCATGGCATGGGCCGCTACTTTGGGGGGGGGGGGGACAGTGGGGGCCCCGTCGGGAATTTATGCGTTGGTGAACAGTCGGAATCGCTCCCGGATTCCGAAATGAATGGTAGACGCTGATCAGTTGAGTCATGTCTGTCACTCGGGGCCGCACATCGGGCCCGCGATATCGACACAACTCTACCCGCGATATCGCTCGTGCGACGGCCAAAATACGCAAATCGTGTCTCCGAACGCGATTAATATGGTCGGGTGTTGCGCTACGACAACGAGATGATAGAATGTTGTAGCCGCAATGTAGCCGTGAAAAAATCGCGGCGATATCGCGACCGAATGGCCAAGTGTGTGGCCGGCTTTAACGTAGGCCAATGCAATGTTTATATCATGTCAGCCGAGGTCAGTCGACGTCATTCAATGCGACTGAACATATACAAATGCCACTCAAGGTCAGCGGAGGTCGAACAAGGTCAGCCGAGGTCAACTGAGATCGGCTAAGGTCAGCCTAGGTCAACCATTTGAGGCAAGTTAAGGTCAGCTGAAGTCAGTCTATGCAAACCGAGGTCAGCCAAGGTCAGCCAGCCAGCCAAGTTCAACCGAAGTCAGCCGAGGTCAGCCGAGGTCAGCCAAGGTCAGCCAAGGTCAGTTAAGCCTGTCGGAGCTGAGCCAATGTTTCTGCCAGGTTCGCCTGGAGACGCGCGGCCATCACTCACTCCCTGACGACCTGGTGAGTGAAGCCGCGGGCGGCGACCATCGTCACACCATCGATCCACACAGGCATTCCAAGACGCCGGCACAAACTAGAACGGGCGCTGGCGACAGCACCGCAACGCTCACACTGGTGACGACGTACGATTTCCCATCAAGTTTGATGTGTCAGCCCTCCTCCAGATACCCCTGTTCCTGGTGCTGTCGGGGCGGGAGGGGGATAGTCCCGTAGATTGCCAGCTCCGCAGCGGGAACGGTGGGTTTGTTGGCAGACGCCTGAAACTCACCGATTCTGTCGCAGGCCATGAGAGGACGAAAACCTCCGTCGTAGATGTAGCGACAAGGATTGTCTCGCACCACTGTGATTCCATGCATGAAATCGGACTTATCGGACCTACGATTTAAAAGGAACTGCCGAATGTAGGCATGAATGATAACCGTTCACAGTGTGGATGCTATTTTTGCTGACTTGATGGCATATCATCGGCGAAAGTAAAACCTATACAAGCATGATTTGCCGGCACACAGCTATCGCCAGCTATAGGTACCTACTGCTGACTGGTCGGCGGGATAGAAATGGCTAAACGATCGACGGGTCCACTCGTTTTTAAACTGTACACATTCCACCAGCGCGCAAAAGTGAATCAGAGTGAATCAGTGAGATAGGCTGCCCGGCAACCATCGCCAGCTGAAAGTCGGGAGTGCAGGGGCAGCAGTAGGCAGTAGCAGGCAGCAGTAGGCTCCAGGTGTCGCTAAACTCTAATCAAAGGAATCGCCTCCTTGGAGATTCTCATATGACAACCGATAGGTAGTATAGGCAGATAGGCAGTAGCAGCCAGCAGCAGGCAGTAGCAGTAGGCAGTAGCACCCAGCAGCAGCCAGCAGCCGTCACCACAGTGCTGACAGTTCCGAGCTGAGGCAGAACAAAACTCAATTCATCCATCCCCAGACTCCAATGTACAAGAATCAACACTAGAATGCCGTGGCTACCGTCCTTAGCTTAGACGTACCAGAATCTCTTACACGGAGGTAACTTGCGCAGCTCAGCAGAGCCACTTCCGTTGACTTCTTCGCCGCCGTTCAGTCGGAAACATCCTATATCTCTCAGCGTCTGCTCACGGTGCCACTGCACACCGTGCCGTGTCATGTCCGTGTCCGTGTCTGTGCCGTGTCCGTGTCCGTGTCCGTGCCGCGCCGTGCCGTGTTCGAGTCCGTGTCCGTGCCGTGTCCGTGCCGTGTCCGTGCCGTGTCCGTGCCGTTCCGTGTCCGTGCCGCGCCACCTCCGCCAGCCGCCGACGCGTGTCGCCGCCCGAGCGGCTCCCGTGGCCCGCCTCAGCCGTCATCCGGCCACCAGGCCCGGCTGACCGGGCTGGTCCGTTCCGTCAGCTGGAGCGACCGCCGGCGCCGTCTGCCGAGTGTGCCTGCCAGTCGGTCTGCTGTCCGGCCGGC
>JARFNZ010176007.1:3878-16306 GCA_031763405.1 Balanus nubilus
CGCCCCCCCCCCCCCCAGTCCCTCCTCTTTTTCTTGATTTCTCCCATAAGAACGCTAGCAGTGTCACCAAACTTTGCATGCCCTTTCGACATCAATGCCACACATATTGCAGAAAGAAACTGATGAGCTCATGATAGGTGACCGGAAATGACGTCAGGGTTACGTTATGTTTTCCCGTTTTGGTCCATAAATAATTATTTGTAGGAAACGCTGTAGTCGCACAGTTTTTAATATAAAGTTAATTATGTCATATCGAAAGACTCAGAATAGACCAGAAAAATAAATTGCTACCTCTGATTTGTGTATTTTTGAAAATTATCAAAAAGTAAAGGAAATTCTTTTTTTTGTTAAATTTCGCCATAATTTCAACAACTAAAAAACGGAATACATGTGACACAGACCAACTCAATGAATATTCTAACCAAATTTGAAATAAATATCCTAACAAAATGACGGACTAATGACCTTTCCAAGGCCAACAAACGGTCACTTTTCAAGCGACTACGAATCCCGATGATTTTCCATATTTTCATTTTTCTTCCCATTTAAATGGAGCAAACAATATTTGAGGTTTATTATGATTACATTACACGTGACTTCATCAGTGACTTTTATGATTTATTGGTCACCAACAGGTAATATCCCAATGACAGGTTAAGTCCAACTTGCTTAAAATCTGCATTTTATTCTGAAAGTTCGTGTACAGGACTATCAAATGCCGTTTGAATTTTTTCTTAATCGGGCCAGTAGTTTCGGAAATCGCGGGGGAGCCGAAACACCCCACCCCCTACCGTGTTCGGCTGGTGACATGCGGCGGGGCGCGGGTTTACTCAAAGCCTAACATGCCTCTCTTTGGTCAATAAGACCACTATAACCGACAGTCTTTAGTATGCCATATCTACCCTTCAACACCAAATAATGAGAATAACCCTTCTAAAAAAAAAAAAATCCTTGTCCTCACCGAAGACCCCAGACGGGTGACCTAAGCGCTGAAAGCCCCAGCTCCATCTTGTGTCCGATCTTCCCTGTGCCGGGGCAGTGCCGGGGCGGGACTGATTGGTTCCATCTGCGCCGCCGCGGCGGCCGCACAAAGTCGCGACAATGGGCCGCCGCAGCCAGCCCACCGGGCCCGGCGACACCGTGCAAAGTCAGCGGAGCGTGAAGAGCGCCGCCGCGGCTTTCCGGCGCAGTAGGTCAGCAGCCGCGCCGGCCGTGACTCGAGCAGACGAGCCGCCCCGCCCGCCCCTTCCCGCCCCGCCCCACCTCGGCTGTACCCCCGATACCGGTCACCGACCGGCCGACCTACCGCTTCACAGACCAGAGAAGCGTAACAGTACATCGCGAATAAAGAACAGAGCGGGTCGCAGCAGGTGGGTGTGATGCGGAGCGATTACAAGAGGTGTCGGGGGAATTCCGCTAGCGCTGACACACTTGAAGTCCAAAAGTTTACTAGTATATGTATACTTGTATTATACATACGTATCCGAGATCAATGCGCATTGTAAAAGGTGATGTGGTATTAGCCTGAGCTGATTTTCATCTCTTAGGAAAACACAATGCATATATATATATGACATGACTTATCTCGGTATTATCCGATCTGAATATCATCTACAATATGGAGCAAAACAATATAGAAGGGCGGCGTCTTCTTGAACCGGAAAATACACAAGGCGTATCCACTTTCGGTTTTGTTTCCGATGAAATATTATCTGAACATGCAATTTCGTATTGTTTTGACGATGATTTGGGTACTGCATTTTGCTTGGCGTCGATCCCAATCTCAGAAATTCATTCAGTCAATGGACCTGAACACATTCAGGGTGATTTTTGTTTGCTAAAAGTTTTTGCTCCTAGCGGACCGAAAATGGTGGAAATGCGTGCAAAAAGCGTTTGCACGTGATAAATTGATCTGGGACATTTTGTTTTCTGCCATCCATTGTTCGGTTTAGCGAAGGCTGAGTCAAAATTATTGACTTAAAGTGTAGTTTGAAGTGTATGGCAAAACTGTTGCGTTCCAGTGTAAGGAGGAGGGAGGTAATGCAGACATCCCTGTCAATTCGCTTCTAATTGAGTAAGAGCTTCGATTTTAAAAACGAGCGTGTTGCTTGTGACGAGAGGCAGCCGTTGATAACATATTTTAAGGTCCTGGATTATTTGATGACCTCTGAGGTCAGGTCATTGACCCGAAAAGTTGAAACACATTTTCTCAGGTCATTGGCCTGACCTCAGAGTCACCAAAAAACAGGACCTTAATATCGGTGTCAACGGCTTCCTCTTGCCACAAGCAACACGCTTGTTTTTAAATCAAAGCTTTAACTCAATTAGGAGCGAATCGGCAGGGGTGTGGGTGTGTGTGTGTATTACCCCCTTCCTCCGTACGCCGGGACGCAACAGTTTTGTCCTACATTGACATTTTCAAATCCATAAGTTTAACTCGTCGCTAAAACCGAACAATGGATGGCAGATAATAAAATGTCCCAGATCAATGTATCACGTGGAAGCGCTTTTTACACGCATTTCGACCATTTTTGGTTCACCAGGAGAAAAAACTTTGTAACAAAAAAAAATCACCTTATACATATAAAACAGTGTAAGGCAATCACGGGCAGTAAGTATAGGTACCCATGACCGAAGTTCGTTTGAAAATAGACAAAACTATTCGTTAACAATTTTTATATTGCAAAACAACATTAGCTGTCCCACGGGAAACGCATTTTCATTTGTGTTGGAGATAACCAACACCTCGAAAGTGGCATCTAAGAACTAATCGCAATTTCAATACACTCTGTGGCGGACCTGTGACGAACACTTTTAGATGATTTGTTTGAATAATTCATATTTCAGGGTACATAGGAATGTTTTGATCATGCACTCCAAGACGATTCTTATTTATTCTGGTCATACTTCGCCACACTTCGAGTGTGATGGTAGTTTCCAAGGAATAACAATATATACAAATAATGATATATTATTTTTTTTACCTGGTTTTCACTATTCAACCTATTCCCTCTGTCCGACTTTTCTGACACTTTTTTCTGTGGATTCGCCCCCCGGTCTTGGTCCACCACAAAAGCTAAAATATCAAAACGAAATTGGGCGAGTAGAGAGTGCCTATGGGAACTCCGTTTTATTATATTTTAATGACATCAGGTCAATGTCTTTAGGGTCAATGAGGTCAACTGTGACCATATTTTCTATTTGATGGAACTCCGCTCCAGAAGTCTGGCCGAACGGCGGGTGCACGGTTAGGAAATAGTTCAAAAGGTACGGGTCATCCCGAGTGGTATCATAGTTTTCTCGATTAAAAAATCTAGGAACATTACTAAAGAACATATTATTTTCTAAAGCTTGAAAATGTGTGACGGCCTGCTGAAGGATAATTCAATTGCCTACTCAAGCCTATTTTTGCTGATTTTCGCTTAGTTTGGAACCAACTCTCTTCTATTTATTATATAGCCAGGCAAAGTTTTTTTAAGGAAAAAACTTCTGAAAACTGCCCTTAAAATCTCAGACCCTCGAGGGGGGATGATTCTGCCCCCGAAGAGGAACTGAGCATTAATCCATCAAGCATAATTTCATTCAACTCTCATCGTTCGTCTGAAGCCAGCGCTTCTATGTAGAAGGAAGGCGGCATTATTTTGATAGAGTACCTTACCACTGGTAGGAAGCAGTAATCACTCACCACTTTCTATACCACACGTAATATTTAACTGCTTTCATGACGAAATGCATATACTCGTGCTCGACAAACATGCCGTGAAAACTACTAGCCTGCGGCACACCAGAGGGCACACACAGGAGCACATTGACCAGCTCCGTCTTACCGCTCAAAACTCATCGGAGGACGCATCCTCGGCTGGCCCATGGTCAGTTCTGTGTGCTTACCACGTCCAGCGACCACAGCTGACCAGCCGGTCGGACCCGGCCCGGCCCGGTCAGCTGGACACAGGGCCTACTGCGTCCGGTCCCGCGACCTGTGACGTCACGCCCGTGGGGCGCCGCCCGGCCGGCCGCCGCGCCGTCGGAGAGACGAGCCAATGAGTTGACGGAGCGGCAAGTCTACAAATACGGCGCGGCCGCGGCACAGGGCAGCACTCAGCGGCGACAGCGGTGGACGGAGGTTCGAGACTGACTCGACACATAGCAACACACACACACACTGCCATGAGGGGTCTGGTGGCAGCGGTAGCCCTTTTGGGCCTGGTGCATCACGGTAAGTCTACATGACCTAACTGACTGACCTGCTGAACTGTTCACCCGATTTGTCATCGCCGTGACCCCTTAAGCCGTCCGTTCCGTATTGCTGGTGTGTGTTTTCATTGTTTGACATATGATGAAAGTGCTATCATGTCACCAATCTCATCTCAGCCCTCGGTTGCTGTGATTTTATGAAGCGTGATTTGATCTGACTACCGCTGAGCCCGGTCCTCACCACACCCATTTATGGCAGGGCCCGTCAAAACCGTCTCAGGCACATAAAACAATGCGAAAAACCACGTAAATGACAATTTATGTGGCCCAGGCAATGCCTGAGACGATTTTATCGGGCCCAGTCGGCTCCATGGCCGTTAACGGGCGCGGTAGGAACCGGGCCTTACGGTCAACACTGGGCACATCTCGCGCCGTGCCAGGGCGGCGGATGATTAGACGCCCCACCCCTAAGGGGTTTAGACGATAGCAGAAAAACGGAGACGCGAAGCGCCACCAATACGTGAACACGTTATTCATTTCGTATAGGTGTTAAAGTACCGATGACGTACATTGTATATACTTTTGACCCCAGGTCATCTCAGGTCAGGTCACCACACAAGATCACGTGACTCCTCATAAAAAGTTAGCGGTCATGCCACAGCTACATATTGCGGCTTATCAGCTTCAAACTTCCAGGTTTTGATAAGGCTATCACTGCATAAAATTTGTATGCGTCGGATATTTCATATCGGTGTCCTGAGGTCAGGTCAACTTCGTGACCTCCGCATTGTAAGTCAATGGGGGAGTATTAAAATGCCTCCTTTTCCGAGAATACTCTTAATGAAAATACCGACTTTCTAAGCTGATGAACAGCTGCATAAACCTGCAATACAGTACGGAAATGCTAGTTCTCAGTTTCACGTGCCTCTCCTCTGAGATCGTCGCACTCCTATTCCTGGAACCGGTTTCGCCAGCTTACGCCAGTCATGCTACCGGATACGCCGTTGTCTTAGATCATGTCTTTAGGAGCGCCTTGTCGTTTTCCTGTTTACAAAATAATGACCGAGAGATAAATTGTCGTGATGATGTCATGATTCTGTATTGTGATAGTTGGAATTGCACTGCGTCTCAGCAAAATGGTTGACCAGAATTCGCTAGAAGCTTGAACATTAACATAGGTGATGGATGATTTATTGATCGATGACCTCATCGTTGATGACCTTGTTGCTAATAATATTTTATTTTGCAAGCGCAACGTACACATAGCGTAGGTTTGTACGTAGACAATGACTTTCCTCCCAAATTATGTTTTCTCTTCCGCTCCATTCCCAAAATGTTTCTATTTTCAGGTTTTATGTTCATGGCTTCTTACTTTCGACCCATCCCACGCCAGTTGCAGTCAAAAACAAAAACGACGAAACCTTGCTGCATTATTGTGGATGCTATTTAATTCATGCTGCGAAACACAACACGCAAATATAATTCATGAAAATCCTTGGAACTGCGCTTTAGAATCAATTCATAGATACGTGCTCTCTGTATTATATTCTCTGCATCAGAATTTCACAACTTTGTCCAACCGTTTCCTTCCCTGCCTGCTGCATCGGCACTCTGGCGGGCTCAGTCGCTTGGGTTGGAGAGCGACCAAAGGGTGTCCGGCTGTGATCGGGGCCAGCCGTTGGTGAAAGCGGCGCCGGTGTGTAGCTCTCTGGGCGACTCTGCGACCGGTGACTGCACTTCTGGGTTTCCGGGTCACCACGATCACGAGCGGAGCGGCTAGGGGGCGGCTCGGGGTGATGGGCCATGGGATGGGGTCAGGACGGGCGGCGGCGTGGAACGGAGACGAGTGGATCATGGAACGGGTGGTAAGTGGGATGAGGTCAGGCCCAGGGCAGCGTAGATTCGTTGGCTTGTTTCCAGGCCGACTGTCGATGATGCTAATGGATACGATCATGGTAATAAGTGAAAACAGTATCGTTCAGGCTAGTGCTCTAGACTAGTAATAGGTGTATCGCTGCGCATACAATTAAGGAATATTTTTCCCACGGTCATCGGCCTGCAGAATTTACATAGGGTTTGAATGTGTCTTCACATCATCATTCAATATTTCACTGGCCCCTCAAGCTGAAGTCCCGTGTGAAGTTTCCACTCACCCCCTTCTAAACTTCCTGACCAAACCTGACCTTACCCTACCGCCCAGGATGAGCGCAGGGCCTCGCTGACCTGACCTGACCTACCATAACATTATAGGCGCGTGCCAGAGCCGCTCGGAGAACCCGTGCAAGCGTCGCGGCGGCACCAGCTCGCACGAGTCGTACTGTGACAAATTCTACGAGTGTGTCGGCGACGACGAGGTGGTGGTTCGCGACTGTCCGAACGGCCTCGTGTACGCCGGCCGCAAGGCGCTGGTCGACGTCTGCGGCTATGAGCACGAGTACAAGTGCGAGGATGGCCTCTCGCGCAGTGAGTGACCCGCGAGGAGCCGGTGTCCGGCGTCGGTGACAGGTGCAGGAGCGGGAGACGGCGGTTGTGGGACATTCGGTGTGGCGCCGATAGACTCCGGTGGTAGAGCATGCTTTGGGGAGGTTGGTTCGTAGAACATCGGTGAGATTCTGTGCGATGCTTAGCCGTAACTCATGTCAACATTTACTTTTTAGCCTAATTTTAATGGGCTATTACTGGTTCAGTGGCCCTGCCTTTAGCCGTCTGTAATTGCGGCTCGCACCAAAATGGCTAAGCATCCGCAGTTCGACCGCTGCCCTAAGAACCAGCTCACCGCACTGGTGTTGGTGTTGGTTACCGGGCTGACCTCGGGTGACCTCGGCTGGCCCTCAGGCGGCGCCCAGCGGCGCGGCGTGGCACCCAGCGAGCAGCTGGACCCGTGCAAGGAGCGGCGCGGCATCGCCGCCCACAAAGACTACTGTGACCGCTACCTCGAGTGCAGCAACGACCAGGTGTACGAGGTCGACTGTCCGAACGGGCTGGTGTTCACCGAGCGCGGCACCCCGCTCCTCGATAACTGTGGATACCCCAACCAGAACCCGTACGCTTGCCTCAACAAGGAGCTGGCAAGTGAGTGTCGCGATACCCCGCTTCCGTAGCAGAGGGAACACCAGGGCGTTGAAGTAGGAGTGCCAGATGATGTGGGCTCCACGATAGGATCAGGAAAGCCATCGTATTGATGGACTCATTCAATTCTGGTTTCGATTGAGATACCCTGCGTACACAGGATAAGCCGTGCGTTACGTAAGTATGCAACATTATAGTTATTTTAAGTGACTTTCGATTGTAAAATGTTAAAGGATAATGCTTTATAGGACGGTATATCGGGACGCTAACCAGCGCTACTTTACTCGGTAAGGCCTCCCCAACCAGTATCCACCTCCATAGAGACGTCATCCGCAAGCAGCGGTGCACGGAAGTGCATGACCCGTACAGAATGGCTCTTGCCAGACGGAGCGGTATTGTACTGCCACACAAACAGACCCTTGTCGCTCTATACACTCCGGCCAGTGCGCTACATGGCGCCGGCGGGGTCGACGGGTTGACAGCACAAAGGTAAGTCGGACAACACTGCTGGGGTGCAGGGTCTACCTCGGGTCGGTGACGGAGCTGTATTTAGAGGGACGACACCCGTAAACCTATCGCATGGTGGCGTGCTTCACTTACTGAACATACGTAGTCCACTTGTACTCTTCTAGAACTATTCTTTTGGAAAAGGACTGTTTGCGTGTGACACATGTATGATATGTATGATATGAGCTCATGACTGAATTGCAAGATATGTGCTGAGTTGCCAGATTTTGTCCAATGTGTTAGAGTTGACTTAAAAAATTAACGTCAAAGATTAAACATGTTTGAACAATGGTTGACATAGTCGTGAACATAAACGTAAATCTTTGTTATTAAATAGCTGCTTGCATTTCAATATCCGCCGACATCATTATTTCATTATACATTTTGCGTTCGCCTAACGACAGACAGCATCTTCTCAACAAATCCCTCATAGTTTTACATCGTCCTCTCTAACCTTCGTCACCGTCGATCCAGACCCGCCCATTGCGACTGAGCACTGCGACTGGCTGTACGGCATCTTCGGCCACGAGACGTCCTGCACGCGCTACTGGACCTGCTGGAACGGCACCTCCACAGAGCAGTTCTGCATCGGTGGCCTGCTCTACAACGAGAAGACCCACTCCTGCGACTGGCCAGAGTTCGTGGCCGACTGCCAGAAGCACCGTGAGTGGCCCGGGCTATGGCGTCAGGGGGAGGGAAGGTTCAGTGGGAGCAGCTGCTGCCGCAAGTTATGTTAGATGTGGCGCGATGATCCAGCTTGGGAGGGCGGAGGCATGGGATCGTCCAGCGGCGGTAGCAGCTCCGCCGTGTGGCAAGCTGATTATTCCTGGCACTAGGTGATTCCTCATCAGAGTTAACGAGACAAATCGGCCGACATCAGTCGATTCAGCTCTTCTTCCCTGTGGCCTTGCTCTTGCAAGTTTCCCGCAAATCGTCTCATCTAGGGTTTCCGTGTTGTATATTCCCAAGTGTATTCACTTGATTACCCGATAGATAGCGGAGTCTATGAGGTGCGATTAGTGCACTCTCCCTCCTGACTGACTCCTCCTCCCTCCACAGCGCTGTGTGCCGAGGACGCCAACGGTAACGTGCCGCTGGGCAAGTCCTGCGAACGCTACTGGAGCTGCCAGGGCGGCTACCCGCGCCTGATGCGCTGCCCGGCCACGCTCGTGTTCGACAAGGTCTCGCGCCGCTGCGTGCACCCACCCACGGAGGACTGTGAAGTGCCGCCGACCGAGTCGCCCGAGGAGCTGGGTGAGCAGCAGCCAGTGCAGCAGCGCGGCCGCCGGCCGGTGCAGCAGCCCGCCCCGCTGCAGGAGCTCGACGAGCCGGCCTACTACGACGAGGACGAGTTCGAGCCGGGCTTCTCGGCGCCGTCGGCCCCGCAGGAGGTGGCGCCACAGCCGAACCGCGTGGCCTCTTCGGGTCGCCAGCCGCCGCGGCCCTCGTTCCGGCAGGGCAGCGCGTCGCGGCCGCCGCTGCGCGGACCGGTCATCCCCGCTGGCGCTTCTCTGGTCAACTGAGCGGCCTCCATCGTCTCTAGTCGCCGCGGCACCATCCCTCTCCAGCCGCGGCCCTTCTGACTGCCCTCCTCCTCCTCTGCTCCTTCGGACTCTGCAGTATTTATCGATTGATGTCGTACCATCATGGCTGAAGACTGAGAGATATTAGCTCAAATATGTCTTTGGAGGTCAGTTGTATCTTTTGCTTGCTTTGGTTTTCATTTTACCTCCATTCCGCCGTGCGTGAAGTGGTTTTATATATGGTGAGCAGCGCTGGGGCAGATTTGCCTGATGTGGAGCGCACGCTCCTTTTTATTGTTGAGTGGTGTTTATATTATTGTTTTGCGAGACTGTGGTATTTGAGGTCGCAAATAAATATGTGGAAATGTTGACTGTGTTTTCAGAACAACTCTATATAACAAAACAAGTTGTATTCCTGCAATGACCACTAGCTCTGCGGAACCACAGCGTGAAAAAGGACGCAGCAACTATTTATAATGCTTTTGTTGTATTCAAGAACGACCCCAGATGGCTAGAGAACACAGAACTTAACACAATATATTATTTATCAGAAAATAAGTTTCTGAGAGAAAATGATATTGTCCTGATATTGACAGAAGTGACAATGCCTGTTGTAAGAAACTAATGAAATGCTTAATCGGCAACAGACTACAGTTAACTAACCGCTCCTCGTCCATGTGTCTTCCATCGCCATGAGCTTCACGCAGAAACCACGTGTTCGGTTGTGTCGTATTCCTCTCACGTACAGAATTTGACCTCACGGGGCTGCCTCTCGATAGCACGAAGGTCGCCGCTCACGCCTTTCACTAAGTAGGTATCCGACTGAGTAGTAAAAACTCCCGTCCATCTCTCTAAGTGTCTCACAGCCACTGTCTCTGTGCACAGGTCGCTATCTGTTCAGTCCTCCGGTCGGGGTGTCCACCGGTACTTTCTAAGTGATCTGGACCAGGTCGAGCTCTCCCCCCCCCTCCCCGTATCGTCATATCACGGTCCGTCGGTGGGGGTGGGGGGGGGGGGGTGAAGGGCAGGACGGAAGTGAAAGTGAGTGTGCGCCGCACAGGCCCCGTGCAAACAAGCGATTACCCAAGCGGCCCGGCGACCGAACTACTCGCACTACAGCGTAGTAGACCGTTTAGGCAATTCCTAGCTAGGAAAATTGTGCTCCAAATGAATGTGACGAAATGCGAGTACCCCGCCTTACAAGGCAAGCACGATACTATGCTGGATAGCTGGATTGGAAGACAGTGAACATAGCCAGGGTGCATTTCAGGTGGAACTGGATAGCACCACTTAAAGAGAAGTGTTGACCTTGACAAACTCTTGCGATTGATATAGAACCACTAAACGCAGGGCAAAAAAGTGGTGATTTATATTCTCAATTTATCCTCAATTTTCTAAAATAGCAAAACAAAAAGAAGTTGCGCGATGGTAAGTATGACGATGAAAGTTGTGATGCAGAAGGGCATTATCTCTCGAAAGTAAGGAAGCGTGAAAACGCAGGACATGTGAATGATGGGTTTGGCATGATGGGTTTGGCAAACTTGCGAGAAACATGGATGCAATCCCAGTGCGATATCTCGACAACTTAAGGTCGGCATAGGATCGGCATGGGACAAACACAGATGTGCGGAGAAATAAACGGGCTAGGACGTTTGCTTGATTCATTTTAGGTCGATGACCTAATGAAAAAGATAATGCCATTTTAAATACGATTTATTCTTTAATACGCGCAGTGGAGGGGGACGAAAACCGCCAACCCCCCCCCCCGGTTTTACAAGCATAGCGAACAAAAACGTCGGCGTGCAGCGCCGCCGTTTTTTCAATACCTGACTAGAATTAACTACATTTCCCTTTAGTCACTTCAAGGACCGCGTGTGTGCATGTGTGTTTTACTAGTATGAATGTGTGATGTATGATGTATGAATGTGTTACTAGTATGATGTACTGTTTCGCTTATCCACCCGACTATTTGACCTACTTTCTATCTTCTGACAAGAGGTGGTAACAGCCACAAACTTGTTGTGGATCATCTTAATATACGCCTGAGTCTGAGTCTGAGTCTTAATTTCACACATTGTGTGAAAGTCTTGACCTTGAATCACCTCAGATCAGGTCATCAGGACAGGTCAAAGTACAAACATGCGGAAATGCGTAATGTTCACTTTGTAACTTTGCGGTTGTACCATGGCCAGAGGTTTTGACAGACCCGTTTCAAACTTCAGGATTTTATAAGAATTTAAGTGTCTAAGACTTGTATATCTCGGATTGTTTATATCGTTAAGGTCAGGTCAATTTGGTGACTTCCCCATTATAAGTTAACGGGCGAAAGTTCCGATCCTTCCTATTCAGTAAAAGACGAATCAATTTAGGCAAATTCTTTCAGGATGATGCCTCGTGCCTCCTTATTCCATTCTTGATGTATCAGTTCGCTTATGACCAGCGACCTGTTGATCGATTCGAGGTCATCTGACGTCAAGAACACTTCTTGCCAATACTTTTTGAGAGAGGAGAGATAAAAACGTGCAAAAGGCACCAATAAGGGTCAAAATGCACCAATAAGTTCGTCTCGTCAAGAGACATCGACTTATATGCAACTTGAACTACTTAAGTCACCCAGATCTTGGCTCTGACCCGAGGTCAAAGTATGATGTTTTGAACAATCTTTACGAGAGAAACACGGTTGTGTCACAATAATTGCCCTGTTTTTCGTAGGTAAAACGTTATTCACGAATACAGCATTGCTAAAAAAACAGTTTCTTTTGTTTTTTAACTTCGAAGCCTAAACTATCGACCAGAGGTCAAATCTGCTGACACTATAAAAAAGCGTGTCAAGAGCTTTCTACTGTCTTTTTTTCAGATTCCTCCTAGCTACCACAGTGTTTGAGATCATGCAAATTTTCTGTAGTAAAGTCCCAATATGGCAAAGACTAGCAAGTCCTAATATGACAACTTTGACCTCATTTGACCTCATTTGACCTCATTTGACCTTGATTGATATTGAAGAAGGGTCATGAAAATTCCACACAATATAGTTGCCCACTACTCACACCTACCCCCAAATTTCGTTATTCTAGCGGTAATAGAATGTGAGATCTTGGGGGGTGGGGGGGGGGGGGGGAATCTCCAGGGCGCTTA
>JARFNZ010176229.1:0-16295 GCA_031763405.1 Balanus nubilus
TTGAGTTACAGTGGTCATCTTATCCTGCACTGTCATGGACAACTCACAAATGATGCTGTTTTGCATGGATTAATTAGTCATACATGATCATAGTTTTAATTCGTTTTCTCTTCCGAAATTCTATGACTTTGTGGGACACAAACTAAGTGAAGGTTATTTGAAAATTGGCAAAATTATTCGTTAGAATTGTTTTTTCAATTGGAAAACAACTGAGCTCTCTTATGGGGGCCGGATTTCCATTTGTGTTGGAGAAAAGGACAACTTGAGTCCAGCGAAAACGGCTCTTGACTTCTCGACGGCTTTTTGATGATCAGTCGGCCCTGATTGTCATTCGTCCGTCCTCCCGGCTGTCGACGCGGGGCCGGCTCCGACCTTGATTACACCGCCGGTGGCTGGGTGCGTCGGTGCGGCGCCGCCTCACCAGCAGCAGGTCATTAGGTCTTCTCCCACACCGCCGAGAGAGACCAGATGCCAAATGGCCCCAGGCCATCTGCTGTCGGCGCCCGAACAGAAACAAATGATGAAAACTGGCCTTAAATGATGATACAAATTTTGCATCCACATTTCGGTGAAAGACAGAGAATGGAGACGTTTTTATATGTAAACGTTCTGACTTTAGAGATGCTGTCTACGCAGGGCATCGGTGAGGGAATAAATGTGTTGTGCCGATTTACATGGTGCCAGTTCAAAGATAATATCGTGCTCAGGTCGGAAGTTTCAGTGATTTTTTTTATCACCTAGCCAGCCGCCGGCACCTTGCGACATCCTTTGATCCCGCCCACACCTGATTCGCTCTTGCGGCGGAAATGGCGCGCTGGTCAGTGGCTCGTGATAACGCATATATTGCTGTTTACACCTGCTGTATCTGGCTGATGGCTGGCCGGGCCGTGTGTGAATGTCCGGCAATGGCGGGCCCTGCCACTTCTGAGTAATGAACTAACCTTCCCCAATCGCAGGCAATACAATCGATACGTTAACACCAAGAATGTTGAATTATCAATGGAAAAACACAATTCTAAAGAATTGTGTTATTTCGTTGAACAACAACCTTCGGTTACTGTTGCATTATTAACCGGCGACACGATGGGTCTCCAGTCGAACTCAACCTGCTGTAGCTTTTGTCATAAAGACATTTATAACCCTGCCGTGCATGTAGTTTGTAGGTTTGTAGTTGTATTTGTAAAATAAATATGTTTCATAAAACAAAAACTACAACTTTAATTTACAACTTACAAACTTACAAACCTACACATACAAATTTGCTAATCCTGACCCAAGCCCTTTGATGTGTTTCATAAAGGCCAGCCGATTGCCCAAATCACGTCCCATGTGTACAATTTATCGGATAAATTACACACGCAATCTACGACGCCTTAGTGGTGAGTAGAAAACTGAAAGCATGGAACTAAAACCGTCTTATCACCGTGTTTATGTTATAAATGAGCCAACACTGACTTTCTATGAACTACAAATTCTTGCTGATACCTTTTGCGTCCATATTTTTGCATGAACCTCTTCCTTCCTTTGCTTTACGAGCGCTGCTTTATTTCTCGTCCTAAGTCACCCTGCTGTTTTTCGTCCTTTCGCACCCCTTGCACATGCCCTCACAAACCGCCTACAATTCTGCACTTGTATTTATTTTATGTTTCAACAGTAGGGGAGATGAGCTACCATACGATCAAACAACCTCATTAAAAGACATTCAAACGACGATATACAAAACAATTGTATTGGATCACGATTTTTTATATTCAAATGAACAATTATTATTATATTTTTATATTTGCATTACTATCTTGATAAAACATTAAGTTCGCGGTGGAGGAGTGTGAGCCCAAAGGATGCTGCTGCGCCATCACCCTGCTCTGGCTGATACATCCACCGCCTGAGTGCACTAGTTTCAGAGTTTAAACCGTTTCAAAGTAAGCTTCATGTCCACAGTCTTCTGTTGACCCGACGATCAGTCAGATATGCACTGCTGAGATGGCTGTTCACCGCCGCCAAGGAACCAACTTAAACTCAACGCACCCAAAATAAACACTACTGCTTCGGCCTTCACTCGATGCTGAATTGATGCCATAGCCGGACACCGTTGACAAAACACAAAGATTGAGGTTGTATTGCACTGAAGCTTGTGATATCTCATCCATGGTGATGACAGAACCTTCGAAGAAGTTCTGCAGAAGTCCTCCGATCTATACGATCTATCACAACTTTTGGAAGTCCTCACAACTTGTTTCACATGAGTGAAACAAGAATGACACTCTGGGTTTAAATAAATACTTGGCAATATTAATTACTTTAAACTGACGTTCCGTCACATCCTCCAGGCTTCTAAACTCGGAAGTTCAGCACAACACAATGGAATCAACCGCCAATATCTCACGACATTTGCAATGACTTCGTTCCCTGTTCAACCTTCAGCATCGTCGTTTATGGAGCGTGTAAAACAAATGACGTTTTTTTAAAAATAAAGTAAGGTTAGAAGAGAAAAAGTCACAGTCCACAGCAGTGAGGAATTGGTTTACTCGTCGCGGTATTCGACACAGGAGGCCGTTCATGACGGTGTCGACACGACCGCAGGGTTCGGCAAACAATTTGGCTAACCTGGTAAGCCGCGGAGGAACATGTAGCGGGAATTTTGCAACCAGACCAGGTGTGTGAATCCTACCTGAATAAACATGTTTGAAGAATACGATGTCATGTTGAAAGCGTCGAGACTCGAGTGATACAATACCAAAGTGGTTCAAGAGAGGCGCATAAGAGAGTGATTGACAAGGCCCGTGAGAATGGGAATTTAGCCACATCAAGAAGCGGTGTTGAGCCCTGTCTATCCTCTGAGTGTGAGTTTTGGCCGCTCCTGCCCAGATCACGCTGCAATATTCAAAATGAGATCGAAATAGTGAATACAATATAATATAATAGTGAATACAAGAGTGAAATGCTGTCTTTCTTGTATAATAGTGAATACAAGAAAGACAACGTTTGTACACAACAAAACACGCGATAAAATTTATGAAGTTCTTCGTTTTGTCGATCGTCATGCATCATTCGTTTCATTTCGAGAGATATACATACAAAACACAGAGACGCAAGATGCCTATATAACGGACCCTATCGTAACACACGGTACTCATTGTCCATCATAATTTCAGGCTTGGTATTAAGCAACATGTCGTTTTTTGCTTTTGCAATGAATGTACCCTCCTTAATTTGTAATTTTTTCCAGTCCGTTTCACATGCCAGTATCTTGACAACCTCCCAATGTCCTGTTTCTAACACGTTTTCTCTCAACAACTCCCATGATTTTGTTGAAAACCGTTCAATCGTGACAGAGTACTTCCCCAAAACGACGCCCTGGCGCCGCCTCTGCCTGACCGATTTTGCTAAAATATTTACACAACACCTCTCATTCAATTTTAAGAAAATGTATCAACTTACGTGACGCTAAGCCTCATGGTCAAGGAGTGGCAACCGAAAAACCACTGGGGGCGGGGCAGAATCTCTCCCCGCAAGGAATAGGGTTAAATACTGTTGAAATTTGCACCTCTAATAGTTTAACGATAATGTTTGAACTCAACTAGCAACTAAAGGGACAAAAAAGGCACACGATATTTTGAACACCTTAACACCTAAGAAGGCACCAGAGATACAAATAGTCATACGAGGTTATCCAAGGTCAGTGACCTCGGTTGATCTATATAGACATAGACCTGTTTGAGCCCATACTTGTAGAAAATGAATGTTTAATTTGAAATCAGCGTATTAAAATACCTAAGAAAGCATCATAGCTAAACAAAAGTAATACGAAGCCATCCCAGGTCAGTGACCTCGGTTTACCTGCAATAGACCTTAACCTCAATTCTATTATAAATGTTCAATCGGAAATACCTCGTATTTCCGATTGAACATTGACCGGAAATCAGCGAAATTAAATACCTTAGAAGGCACCAGAGCTAAAAAAGTAATACGAGGTTATCAAAGGACACTGACCCTACTCAGCCTGCAATAGACCTTGACCTCAATTCTCTTATCAATGTTCAATTCGAAGTCAGCGTATTAAAATACCTTAGAAGACACCAGAGCTAAAAAAGTCATACGAGGTCATCCAAGGCCACTAACATTGCTTGACTTGCAATAGACTGACATCATTTGAACCACCATTGGTGTAGTATGATTGCTAAATTCGAAATCAGCGCAGCAAAAATACTTTAGAAGGCATCAGAGATACAAATCTAGTCGACCGAGGTCATCAGAGGCCAGGGACCTCGGGTTACCTAGAGGTGTGGTGACTTCAGAGAAATAGTGAAGGTCACAGTTTCATCTGTTTACATACTCCTCAATACTCCTTGGTTTGTACAATTAAACCATTTTTGTTCGATGCCAAATCTCAACGGTTCCTCAGGAATGCCGGACCTTTCAAATGGTACAAACCAAATAAATGAACACCGTGAAAATGGCTACTGTACACTGTGCGGCTGTGTGTCACCACGACGATATAGTGGGAATGTGATATCAGCATTCAGTAAACGATGATGCCAATCAGTTGGGTAATACATGGCATACGTGGCAGATCTGCGGCAGGATATACATAAATCTATTGTAAAGATGAGTGCAATATTTTTTTTTACTTTTTCAGCTCAGAATATCCATCATTGCCAAGTTTCAAGAAATATTTCAAGGTTGACCCTTCCCTTTACACCGCGCACTGCCGGGTGTTCGTGCCGATAACCGACTGTCGTTGGGGTTGGGGTGGGGTAATTTCCCCCCCCCCCCAATATCTCGAAAACCACGCAATGTTGCGGCAAGGAGTGAGCAGTGTTAGTTAGCTCGTGATAAGGACTAGCGAAATTATTCAGGCCATTTTAGATCAGGTTAAAATTGAGGTCATCTGAAGTCACTGAAGCCCAATTTGTATTTTCCAGATAACGAATAGCTTGGACACCGCTTCAGCAACCCCCGACTATCTCGGGAACTATGAAAGCTAGAAAGAAACCAAGAACCCTCGAAAGCCCTTGAAACGTTCTTTTTTGCAATATGGTCACCTGAGTTCAGCTAAGGTCAAAGGTTGAAAGGTAGTGTCAAGTGTGTCTACTGACATTGGTCATATGAAGTTAAAGATAGGCGTTTGTAGAGCAGATTTTTCTGAATCAAGCCATACTTGCATTTCTCCAGTATAACCCTTGTTGCTGAGATATTCCGTTTACCCCAGCATAGATACATGCATCGTATTACTCCCATGACTTCACCCGTCTTTGGGCTCTGCCTGTTTGGTGATTCAATAAAGATAAAGAAGATACGCATCACAGAAGTTAGCGGTTTTACTCCAGCCTTCTTCTACCTCTAGAATCTGATGCAAACTTGCCAACGTATCGATAGCGTAAACCAGTCACATTTCAACAAAACAGCTCGTGAGCACTAATAGCAGCATTCAAACAGAACATCGGTTCTGTTTGAACATCGGTTCATCATCGGTGCTTCAACTGTTTGTTTATAATTTCCGTTGGTCATCCCATTCATAAAATGTCTTACGTGCAACATGTTACATTAATTCTTCTTTCGTCTGTTTGCATTCACCATAGTAAAAACCGCTTCTACACCGAAATAAGCCGAAACAATTCAAGGAAAAAATGTAATTGAATTTGATTTCATTCAAACGTAAAAAAACAATAGCTAAAATATATCATGCCGTACGTACAGGATGGATCTACACACACTGATATTCTGATCTCAGGCCAAGGTAGACACGTTGACGAGAAAGAGGTCAGGAGGTTGTACGAGACATATGAAATCAACAAACGCAGATCCATTCCCCGTGCAAATTGGTAAGTAGCTTATGCGATGCCTGCCGGCAGAGCGGCAAATGCGCCAGACGGATTGGCCTGGTGTCATATATGAAGTGAGCCTTCAATTCTACAAAGAATACCAGTGCGAGGATGCTATCACATGAGATAATTTACCTATGACATGAAGCTGAAGTCTCCTTTCAGCCCGTGCTATCATCGGACCCGGGCGGACATGTTCGACCGGATTTTGCTGAGGAGGCAAGTGCAACCACAATAGCCACTTCTGCAGAAGTCCTACAGTGCAGCAAAGAAGCTCATGTGAGGTAAGGACTTGGTACAACCAAGGTAAGGTGGCGCCAGATCAGAGAGAGATCAACAAGGGGGATCTCGTATTATTGAAGAACGATGTTAGCCTTCGTATGCGTCGTCATGAGCGTTGGTTCAAAACAGGTATCAATAAGTTTGAAACTGAGCGCACCACTGGTTCTTTATGCCCGACGAATGCGCCAGTGGTCGCTCAAGATGACACGTCAATGAGCCGAGCAGATAAAGACGGCGCAGTTGACGAGTTGGAGGACAGTGGCGCAGCGGCGAGCTCAGACAATGCAGAGTGTGCGTCAGCCGTCACAGCAGGAGACAGTGACGGTGACACGGAAGTGGTTGAAGCTGCCATTTCGTGGAATGTAGATGCCGAGGTGGAAGTCGACGTTCGTGAGCCTGACTCGCCTGATCCACTGCCCTTTCTTCCCATACGGTCTCTATGTAGTCGACGGATCACGGCTAACCCACCGTATACGAGGTTCGTTTGATCTGAATATGACCTATATGATGTTGTTTAGGACGATGACTCCGGATGATGTTTGTTCTTTATTGTGTATTATCGTTTTTTCGGCGGGGAAGTAGTGCAAGTTAGTACCTAAGTATGTTCGGTTGCATGGAGATGCGTGGTCTACATTGCTTGGTTTGCTAAACAAATGTTCCGAGTTTGTAATAAAGCAGAAGTCGTATGCGTACGACCTTTACTTTTAACTCAGGACGTGTTTTCGCTTAGTGGGCGCCTTATGAGCTCTCTCCCCCGAAGTGTATTCCCCAATTGTCAATCGTGGAGGAAACTGTTATTACCAACTACAAACCAGCTTCCCTTGGAACATTGTAATTACCCGATATGTCGTCGCACGAAACGGCCAGTGGATCCATTGTCCAATCATTCGTCCGTGTGAAAACTGCTAGTGATGTATTGCAGTCTGTTATTTCCAAGTCAGTGTATTGGATTCTGAAGTTTGATGGCAGCGCCAGGGTTTAGTTGGGCGCCGAGTGTATGGATCCTCTTGTCGAGTTGGGGAGCTGTGTGTGGCACTCTGGTGTATTGGAGCTGGAAAACGTTTCATGGCTCCGGACTCCGCCACCATTAATGCATTGTGTGGACGCGGAACTTCTGAATTTGAGAATGGCGCTGGTGCCAGAGCGCCAGCAGACTTTAGCTGAGTTTCCAAGCCGTTATTTCTTGCCCATTAGACACAGCAGAAGGAAAATTTTCCTGTTGGAAACTGTCTGGTATTTGAAATTATGGTGTTTTCGCTGCAGTAGATTTCTAATATTTGCATTCATATTGTGAAGTAATGTTTTAACGCTATCATTGCTTCACACATCTCGTATGATGCATACGGAATCCGAATAATCGTATTTGATTTCCGGCTGTCATGACACTTATTAGAGGGGTTCTCTACCAAACATGCAGTTTAAATAAACTACAGTAATTTGATTTAAATCATGTCATAGGTAGAACCTATGACATGATTATTAACCAACCTATTATGACCTGCTTTTACCACAAAAGTTAAGTTTATGTATTCCCTTGGGTCGGCTGTCACTTGTGCATTAATATTTCCTAAACGTCAATGTCTACCAACTCCAATAACCATTATGGAATTCACACCAATCCGATGACGTCACCAATACGCAGCGCCGGAAATAAAATCGCCCTCCTCTTCCGCTGCCGACGCAGCCGGCATCGCCAAAAAGGCCCGTCCACTTCCGGGGGTATCGCCACACGAATCGCTCGTTCATTTTACGCTCCGTCTCTCATCGAGTCGTCGCCGTCGTCGCCGTCGTTGCCGCGTGCCGCCGTCTCCGTCGCCGTCGTCTCGGTGTACCGATGGGAGGCGGGGGCGCAGGCCGCGGCGTCGGCGGCCCGGCGGTGGTGGCCCGCCAGTCCTCTGCCGACCGTCACCGCCGGAGGCACGCATAGCTCTGCAACGGGGTCACTGAGGTCAGCCGCAAGAGGTGCGCTTGGGGCACACGCGATACGCTAGCCGGCCGCGTCTGCGAAGCGTGGGTGCAGAGAAGTGTTGGAAGGCAGAGTGAGAGGGATGGTCGCGTAGAGTGCGGGTCAGGTTACCTGGTGAACGTTTACCAATCGTTGGTTCAAGAAGCGGGCATTGCTCGGGGATTGGAGCGGGAGTGGAGTGTGCAACGATCGGGGTCTGTGTGCATTGCGCTTAAGGTTCGCGGATCAAGTGGTCGGCAAATATCGATGGGATTCAGTGCTTCGTCTCAGCATTAGAAAACGAAACCTGATAACCTGGAGAAGAGCTGTGATCGGGGCGAGAGCTGGCCGGTCGGCAGACCTCCCGCCGTGACCCTTTGGTCAGACAGGCGACCGTGCCGGCCAGGCGGGCAGCTCGGGACTCTGACAGGGCGGACACTGTTCTGACCACGTGGGTGTGGCCGGTGGCTGGAAACGGCCCGGCTCTTCAGGCGGAACTCGTGTCCAATCCCTCCGCGGCGGATGTGCCGTGGCGGGACTGACCTTTGGATCAGACATCTTCTGAGAAGCAGAGATCAGCTGTCAGCGGGAAGCAGAACCAACACATCATGACTATAGTGGGCGTTTTTCTTCTTTTTCTGGGAGCCCTGTCCAGCGCCGACGATATTTCAAGTAAGTGATGGAGTCATTAAAACGAGTGTCAGTGACCAGTGTTTCACTCAGATATCTTGGGGGTGCTGCAATGAATGTTTGTAGTCACTGCGAGTCTAATCTGCATGGAAATATGAGTGAGCGTGTTTCATACGATTGTTTTGTACAAATCTGTGTTTTGAGAATATTCTATCCAAAACTCGAACAAGCCATATTTTATACTTCAGGCATATTATTAAATTTTGCCAGGTAATTATGAACCACTTACAAATGTCCAAAAATATGATGACGTTATAATTGGATATCCGAATCGGCATTTATTCTGGGAAAATTATATCTGAGTAAGAAAGAGTGGGAGAAGTTGAACATGTTTGCAAATTAAACTTTGAGAAGACGTTGCTCCCAATTTATATGTCGTTAATATATCAATATATTATAGGAACATTAATTGCGTCATACAGGTTCAGTAATTTCATGGGTACCTGGTATTTTGTCACTCATCGTGGTAATACTCATCGTGGCAATACTCATCGTGGTAATTTGAGCCTTTAAGAATGTAGAAGTTAACACCCTCGTTTCCACTAATACTGGGACATCCGCAGGAGAATGGGGACGGACGAGTAGGAGAGCTAAAGTTATAGGTAGCAGAAGGATGTGATTGACTCCATGTTATCATCGGTGTCAAGAACCTTTTGATTGAATATTAATTCTCTGTTATCATCGGTACTAAGTAAGTACTTTAAAGTTCCTATTGTTGATGGAGGAAAATGCTTCATGCACATGTCTTCATTCCTGGAAAGTTATGACATTAACTATAGAAGAACATCAAAATGGGGAGAGATATCAATATCAATGTTTTATTTCGTCGACCCCACTCCATTGAGCCGTGAACACTTCACGGCGTGCCGTAGCAGAGTTTAAAGTGCACAGCGTTGGGCGAGATCCCCCTTCTTCCTGTTATCATACCGATACGAGAGTGGACGACGTGGAAGGACATCGGGCGGTTTTAAATGTCGCCGAAGGGTGGCGTTCACCAGGCGGCTCCGAGTGAGCGTCAGTCGACTGAACTGGCGGACCGACTGAACGCACACTTCGGTGCGGTGAGACCGCGGGGGGCGTCGCCTTGGAGTGTCCGCCTTGGGTGGACTGTTTGCCCCTGCACCCCACCCGCATGGTGAGTGGTGCGTTCAAGGTAGAACCAACGACTCTGCCAACTGTCTGTCAACTGTCTGCCAACTGCCAACTCTGACCTCTGCGGTGTTTCAGCGAATGTTAACACCAAGGTCCGTGTGGAGATGAAGAGATCACCAATGGCATGCTGCGCATGACTGTTGAGATGACGGGACCGCAATTACCCAATAATGTGAACTCGACTTTTGCGTCGGTCTTTTGCCAGAGGTATGGAAGATACGTAACGCAGGTAGCTCGAAGGGTCCCAGCAATTACCGACATTGTGTAAAAATTTTGACCTTGGGTCATGCCAGGTCAGGTCACCAGGTCAGGTAAAAGTACGGACATGTGAAAATGAGCGTTTTGCTAGTTTGCGGTTGTGCTGTGGTCACATTTTTTGGCGGATCAGTTTCAAAACTTTCAGGATTTCATACGAAAACAGATACCTACAACTTGTGCATCTCGGATTTTCTCATCTCGGTGACCTGAGGTCAGGTCAATTTCCCGGCATCCCCATTATAAGTCAACGGGGAAAATACGGATCATTCCTTTTCGGAAGAAACGTATCATATATATCTAATCCTTGCAGGATCACGTAACCTTAGGCTGTTCTTGATGATCAAAGTGTAATGTTTGATCAGTGAAGTCATCCAGGTTATCTGAGATCACCCGAGGTCACTTACGTTTTTGTTTACCAATTTCTTCTGATAGAGAAGAGCTAGAAACCTGCGGAAGGTACCAATATGTTCGTCGCATCAAGGCGCATCGACTGATATGCAACATGACCTTTTCGGGTCAACACGTGACCTTGGCTTGAGGTCAGATTTTAAACTTGACCTGTCAAGGTCACCATGTATATGCTTTGAAGCGCCCTCACGAGAGAAACACGATGGTGCTAAAATGTTTGTCCTATCCTGTTTAGATCAATAGTTATACGCTAAAAACATTTTCCCCAGAAAACAGTCATTGACCTTTGATGACCTCTGTAGCCTAAACTATTGACCTGAGGTCAAATCTAAGACAACATTGCGATAGGGAATGTCAAGAGCTTTCGATTGTTTTTTTTTCTTCCTAGCTATCATATTTTTTTAGCTAGAGCGAAAAATATGAAGGTCGGTTGTTTAGGCCATAATTTGAGAACATTTTGCAAATTTTACCTCATTTGACCTTCAAAATAACAATCTAGAGTCATGAAAATTGCACACTACAGAGTTTCCCTACGCCCGCCCCTACCCTCTAAATTTCGTTATTCTAGCTTTAATAGGAGCTGAGATCGTAGGGGTGGGGGCATATTCTGCCCCCCCCCCCCTCAAGGGCGCTAAATCCTGAGACCCTCTCCAGAGCGTGTGTAACATATGGTCCAAACAATAATGCCACACATTATTATTTGTTTCTGAGACTTTGCAAATGGAATCTCATCATTTATTTGAGGCTAAATCAGGTAGTTGACGTTTTTTAGGATTGTCAATACAGCTGAGAAAATCACATTTAAACCAACGGAAATCTGAGCACATAAGAACATTACATGAAACAAGTGTTGCTCATTTTAGTGCTAGCGCCACCCACACAAAATGACATCCAGCTATCTAACCTAAAACCTAATTGACTAATACACTAACCTGGCGCGAACGAATCATTTAGGTGTAAAACGTCTAACCCAAGGGCAGATTGTGACGACTAATGCACCAAATTTTCCGTTTTTTAATGCAGTTTGGCAATTTAACGGACCGGAACCCACCAGTCTGCATACTGCATACGGCCTTGCTGTGATGGAATACCTTCACACACGCGGCGCGACAGCCGCAAATGAAAACAAATCGCCAGCAGGCGCCAGAGAAAGCGTACGTCAATCCACTACAACCGTCGTAAAGCAGCTCGAAAAGAACATAAATTATAACGTTTTTAAGGAACAGATATGACTATGACATGCAGCAAAAAACTCTGATTCTGAATGTGATATAAGTTTTTGCATAAGACAACTGTGCGAGTCGCATATCGCGAACTGACAAAAACGCTCTGCTTGTATTTGCATTCATTTCCTCTCACCCCCAAGGGGCATTTCGCCCACTTACAGGAGGCGCTCCTTCTCCTCCTCCTCGGGATCGTGTTTACAAGGTCTTTCCCAAGGACCTCACCGAGTCGGGGAAGACACTGACGTGGGTGGCCCGGTGGGACTCGAACCCACGTCAGTGCGGTCTCCGCACCGAAGTCCAGTGTTTTACCACTGGACTACCCCGGATTCTTTATTTATTAGATTGTTTACAAATGATCTGGTAATGTACGCCGACGGCCCGATGCTGTGTAGATCTGGCACCAGAACATGTCAAATGCTTTGCCGTAACTACAAGCGCGTGTCGAACGCGCCGTAGCTCATTGATGGACCCAGAACGGGGGCTGCAGGTGGTTTGTAGGGGGCTAAATTTGAAGAAGTTTTTACTAAATTTGGAAAACTCATGGGCTTTGACTTCCTTGTACCTTGCAAGACTGTTCAAAACAAACAGTTGTAAGTAAAAGTTTATTAGATATCCTTCTAAAATAGAAAATGTGTCAAATTTCCCCGATTTCAGGGGATTTCGGTGGGCGTCCCTGCCTCCCTCTTGGATCTGCTAGAGCTGAGCCGTAGGAGTCTGAATTTTCTGTTCATTTTGGAAGCGACACTTTAAGACCTTTTCAAACAACGCTGAAAGCGTCCGGTATGATAGACGTAGCAGACGGAGTAATTTGACCTCATTGGACCTTGAAAATATTGACCTGCAGTCATAAACAATTCACACTGTAGAGTTATCCAACGCCTGTTCCTAACCTCCAAATTTCGTTATTCTAGCCCTCATAGGAGCCGGGATCGTAAGGGAGGGGGCATATTCTACCCCCCCCCCCCCTCCGGGGCGCTAAATTCTGAGACCCCTCTAGAACGCGTGTTAACTATAGTACTTTTATTTGACAGGCATATTTTCCGATAACAGGAAGTAAGGGGGTGCATGTAGTGTTCTTATAGAGTGCATGTAAAACATGCTTGCTGAATAAATATCTGAGCCCCAATCTCCCTGACAATATCTCGTAATGTCGGAACGAACGTGCTTGATCGTCTAAACCTGCTTTCCGTTTGATGGCTCGACATAAAGACCAGATATCTGACATACTACGCCTCTCCAGTCTTACTGAAAGAATATCGTAAAAGTTTATAGTTAAGATACATACATCGTTCGCAGACGGGTGTCGAAGTGCTCCGCGCCTTTCCTCGATAATCTACGAATTTCATTTACAGTAGTGGTCTTGACTAGTGTCAGAAAGCCGTGTGATGATTCTGGCTTAAAGCTAATTAGAAGAAGCAGGGCCTAATGGGACTGTACGCTCCCGGCTTAGGTTTTAGCGCCGGAGTTGCGTTTGCAGGATGTGTCGGCAGCCATGATTGAGGCCACATCCCGCACGGTACACCTGAACAGCTCCGCATCAGGTCCTACAATCTTGCCGGTTCAGACCAGTCCTCGGTAGTGCGGTGTATTTGATGCCGGGGTGTCACCCGGAAGGCCCGCGTTCGATGCTGGGAGCTGCCGGCGCTTTTTTCGGGTCACGCACAGGATTGATGGTTCGCCACAGCTGATCGAAGAAGTAAGAGGGGTCAGTGCAGTGCATGTGCTAGACACTGTATGACATTGACACTGATAGACGATGCCGCCGAAGCAGACGGGCAAGCGTGGACGCAGCGACGGGGTGGTGCAGCCGACGCCGGCCTGCCCCGCCGGCCGGGTGCCTGCTAACCGGCTGACCGGCGGCGCTCGACCGTCGCCTGGAGCAGGGAACGCGGCCGGTCGGCGGGGGGCTGAACAAGTCGACGTTCGCCGAATGATCAACCAACTGAACCGCGACGGCAGCCCAACAAAAAGGCAGCGAGCGGCAAGTGACAGCGAGGGTTCGTCTGCGTCACAGGTCGACGACCCAGGCGCTGACGAGCAGATGACGGCATTCCAGCGAATGCTGCAGCAGGAGCTGCAGAAGCAGACGTCACTGCTCACTGAGCAATTCCAGAGGACCACGGACAGTCTGAAGGAGGAGTTGCTCAGCATGCAGCAGAGGATCGGCGACCTCGAGAAGCATGTTAACGACCAGGGTGAGACCATACATCAGCTCTACGACGCAGTCGACAAGAGAGACAGCCGCATCCTGGCGCTAGAGGGCGAGATAGAGGAGATGCGGAGGGAGAACAACTGCCCGTACCTCACCTTCAACGGACCTGGAGTTCCCGCGGCGCCGAGGGAAGAACCTTGGAAAGAGGATGTGGCGGCATCAACCAGGACTATGCTGCACAAGTACATGCCGGAGACGGAGGTGAAGAGCGACGACATTGTGCAGTGTTACCGAGTGGACAAGGGGAAGACGATCGTCTGTCAGTTCGCACGATGGGGGCAGGCGAGTGTGCGCGACAGCATTTATGACAACAGGATGACACTGATGAAGGACAAAAACGGACAGACGCGGGACCGTAGCGAACAGCTGTTCGTGAACGAGAAGCTGACTCCCGGTGCGCGTGCGGCCTACCTTAAGCTCCGAGAGGAGAAACGGCACGGGCGCATCCACAGCGTATACACGAAGCACGGGATGATTTATGTACGTATGAACCAACACGGGGCAAAGGTTCGCGTGTACAACAGGGTAACGTTCGAGCGGGTGTTACGCGGCGAGTGCTAAATGGTTTGTCCGGCAACAGTCTAGCGGTGTAATGACTGGCTTGGCGGTAACTGTAAGAGGACAGTTGGCGTTATGGCCTGATGATTAGATATAGTATTCCCCTAAAGTAGCTGATGGTGGGCACTCTTTTAGTATAAGTAGTTACAAAAGCGATTTTTTACGCTCTAATAGGTTAAGTATCTGTCACATGGTGTGCATTGATTATTGCACTTGTGTAGTTAGCTCGGAGACTCCTGAAGTATGCCTGATGTAAAAATAATTACATTTAACGTAAGGGGTCTGAGAAATAGGACTAAAAGAAGAACAATATTTAGGTTTTTGCACCACCATTACCCTACACATATTGTTGTGTTACAAGAGACGCATTCAGTTCCGAGAGATAATGTGATTTGGCAGGCGGAGTGGGGTGCGCCGATTATTTTGTCGCACGGTCCAAGCACGCATGAATGTGGTGTCGCCGTCCTCTTGCCTAGAGTATTACTTGGCGTTTGTGATGTGACAACACTGTATATTGACGATGTCGGTAGGCTATTGATCCTAGAACTTAAATTTAGGTTGTTTAAGTTATTACTGTGTGCATTATACGCTCCCACTCAGAGCCACGGGCAGCAACAGATAGACTTTATAGCGAAGATTAAGGAAAAGCTTGATGTGTTGATGGACGGTGAACTAAATGTATTACTGTGTGGCGATTTCAATATGCACCTGTCTAATTTAGACACCCAAAATAGGTACCGTTTAACCCAGGCTGCTAAGGATGTGCTGGCATTATCAAGGGAGTTGAACTTGGTCGATGTTTGGCGAGACAGGTACAAAAATAGGCGCCAGTATACATGGCGGAGATTTAACCCGTCACAGCAGTCCAGAATCGACTATGTGTTAGCAAGCGAAGATTTGGTGCGAAGGAATTTATTAAAGCGAATAGAGATAAAGCCAGGTGTTCAAAGCGATCACAGCCTTGTCAATCTTGAACTGACGGTATATGGTAGTGATAAAGGAAGAGGATTATTTAGATTTGACAACGCGCTGTTAGAAGACTCAGAATTCGTGGAATGCGCACGGTCGGAGATAGGAAAGGCTAAAAACGGCCAAAGCATTTATAAGGACGTTAGTGATCTTGGCGTAAAGATTGAGATGCTTACCAGTGAAATACGAGTGCTGAGCATGAGGTTAGTTAGACAGAGAAAGCAAAGGAGACGGGAAAATGAGCAGTTATTAATGGATAACCTAGACAAATTGGAGCAGGAAGTGGGACGCAATCCGACCGAGGAAAACACGAAAGAGTATGCAGAATTAAAAAATAGAATTGATCAGGAGGTAGAAGAGCGGGGTAGGATAGCCATGCTCCGTTCCGGAGCGCGATGGCTTGAGCTGGGTGAAAAGCCTACCAAATATTTTCTTAGATTAAACGCTAGTCGAAAAAAAGAAAAAGACATACACGTGTTACAGAGACCAGATGGAGAATATGTAACTGGTAACAATTGCATTCTCGAGTACTGTCGTATGCATTATGAAGAGGTGTACGGCTCTCAATTTTACGGAACTCGGAGAGGTGCACAAGTAGCTCCTTTTTTGCAGCCAGGGATATGCCCGCGTTTATCCCAAGTTGATCAGAAACTATGTGAGGGGGAGATATCCAGTCAAGAATGTGAGCATGCCCTGAAAGAAATGATGAATAATAAGGCTGCCTCGGTATCAGGGTACACTAAAGAGTTCTTCCTTTTCTTTTGGAGTGA
>JARFNZ010176451.1:0-16281 GCA_031763405.1 Balanus nubilus
AGGCCGGCCCGCCCGGCCGCGCTCGCGCCGGTCACCGTCGAAGAAAGTGCCCTTTCAAGTCAGGCCCGCGCGGCGCGTCCTTGACTTTGGCAGACGGGAGGTGGCCACCGCCGGCGGGGCGGGCCGGGTTCGATCGCAACCGTGCCGCGGCGCCGACAGTGTCTGCGGGCGGAGTTGCGCCACGAGGCTGCCTCGCGCTGTCCGACGAACGGCCAGCGCCGGCGTCGCCTTCCCCGACACTCCTGGTTTTGCAACGGGCCAAACGTCTTTCACAATGCCCGACCGGGGACGGGTTTGGTGAAATTAAATGTAAATAGGTTCGGGATGTCGCTGGCCGACTGGCGACCCGCCAAAAGGCTTGTTCTCGACGGTGATCGCGAGTTTCTCGTCGTGTAATCCATCTAATTAATGCTCGTTATTAATTAGACCACTGCCGTCACTAGATGTCTTTTCACCTGTCAATAAATCCGTTGAACATTAAAAGCATCGAATTTGACATGAATGACAGATAAAAACTGATACTCATTGATCAGCTAATCACAACTTGTAGGAACTTCTTGAAAATCAAACATGCTTGTGTATGCGTCTTGCATTCTACCTTATATCTAAGGCTCAGCGCGACGATACCCTCGGTACCTCTGTGAGTCACACAATCATCGGCCTTTGTGCTAGGTGGTTTCCTTTCATTTACATTAAGAATTAGCCTTTCCACCTCCACGCACCCTTGAATGTGCACTTAAAATATTTGCTGTGCATAAATGCATCTATATATGTGTGCATCATATGAATAATGTGTATGCCGGTAGACACAACGCAAAAAATACAAAAAAAAACAGGAATCAAATAAAAAATGTAACACTCATCCCAAGTAAGCTTTATAAGAATAATTTTTGTAAGTATTTATCTGGGATGTTAATCAGAGGTTATCAAATGCGGCTGCCCAGTTAATAATGTTTTCGGTTTTTCGCAAATGCACATCAGGTCATCCATCGATGCATGACGTAAGTTAAGCCAACAACAGTAAATATACTTTAAAAAGTGAAGTGATGGTTTACCTCATGTTTTTGTTTAACCACTGAATCTTGCTAATCCCAATTATGTGAGCGGCAGATCTGCCAAGGTTGAGCCGACACAGTCACGCTACTGCCGCGCCCAGTCTTGAGACACTGCGCTATTCTGATATCACCACCCGTCTTTGTGACGCAGCTGCCCTTCTGCCATCCCCTCCCCTCCCCACCCACCGTCGGCCTATCCGAGACATCGCTCACCGAAACCCCCCACCTCATACTGCTGCGTCACCCCCTTCTAGTTCCCAGCGGCACACCGCTTCTTTTCCAATACCACCATTGAGTCTAGGGACGGTCGAGTCAGCGCACAGGCAGGGGCGCCTCCCAGCAGGGATTCCCGGTATAAACGCACTGATGGGACCGTGGCTAGGCTACCAATCACGTAATACGGGACTCGGCTGTTGGTTACACACCCAAATCATCGCGCCATCCTAGCGCTAAAAACGCGCTGTCATCTTCTGTTGTAGCAAAAATTTGCAGCGATGTGCCTTGAACAATGATTTGTGAATTCTTTGACCATTAAAAATGAGAGTAACAAGGCCCAGAGACGGTTTTAACGACCACCTTGTGTGTTGGCAACCGAGCAAAAACCAACAAACAAGACACTCTCGTCTCTTGCCTCTGCTCGGTGCACCTGCGGTTAGTACAGAGGAACAACACGTGTGGCTCTGCAGAGCGCTGTGCACAGTGCACACAGGTCACGTGACTGTCCGATACGAGTCTGCGGCCTGACGTGTGCAGCGGTGCAATGTGCAGTTGCACCCGGACATCTTTCCAGCCGCGCTCCTGCCCCGTCTAGTGACTGCAGTATCGCAGAAGAAAGTAGCACAGGAGACTGCAACGCCCGTACTCGAAGAGGGCACCAGCACCAGGGCGAGGGTGCGGTGCCACCCGACTGTGGTTGGAGAGTACTTTCACTCTCTGCTGGGAACTGTCCATTGTGAGTGGCGTTGTTCAGAGTGATAAGTGCGGGTGGGGCCACAATTTTCCGCTCCATCATGCCGTGCCACCCGCTCTTTACACTGCCGTCTGACCTCAGGCTTCGTATGACGTCATAGCATTGAACGGCAAAGCGACCAACTCCCATCAATTACAGCTCGCTTTTAAAATAATTTTACTGGAAAAGTTATTTGTCATTATTTAAATGCTGAACTTTTATCAAAAATAATAGTTTGTATCAGTAATGTTTAGAAGAAAGCACAAACGTAAAAATGCAATGTGTACGTTTACTTCGCCACTTTTCCTGCAAACGTTATTTGCAAGGGATTGACTGATGGAGACTGAGAAGCAGCATATTCTAATATAGTCTTCTTTGGACCTCAAACGATTAATTTACAAAACAAGATGCTTGTTTTTATTTGTTAAATCCATAGGCACGGCATGAGCTTTCGGCATTGATGATGAATAACAGAGCATAAACCTCCTAAATTTATGAATACCAATGTCAAGAGAGATATATTCACAATGATCGGAAATTCTTGTAAGGGATTTCTTAACATTATTTCTAAATAGTGCATGCATTTTCATGTCGCATCTTGAAAAGAAATCTACTTAATGTCAAGATATAACAATAGTTTAATAGAACCAAGTTCAAAGATAAAATGCATTTCATGGTTCCATTTTATCTTAAATTATACAGAACAAACACACATCAATATGTTAATTGATTTGAAGTACGTTTACGATCTTATTGCTTTAGTATGAAAATACATTATTGTATAAAATTAAACATATAAATATCATGAGTTTGCCAAATATAATTAGAGTTTACCATTGAATGATGTACCAGCCAGTGACACGAACGTTTTAGGCGATGCTTGATGTCTTTAAAAAGCATGCGCATTTTTGCATTATAGTAAATATTATATTTTATGAATAAATAAAGCTGATGAAGACAACCATTGATTGCATTTTTCGGCAAACTTCACGGACAAATAGATGCATACTTCCCATCACCGAATGAGAAGAACGAAATGAAAAGTAATGCTGCCCCAGTCACACATACACACACACACACACACACACACACACACACACACACACACACACACACACACACACACACACACACACACACACAGGTGCTAACATAATGTTCCATCCTATTCGTTAGCACCGTAGCGTCTCGGTTGCTTCTGCTGTTGACCTGAGGTCATGTCAGTCGGGTGGAAGCCGACTTGTACTCACCAACGCCGATGGCGAGCACCACTACACACAAGAAGAGCCTCATCTTTGCGCTCTGACGGAGCGAACCTGGAGTCGCTCCGCTTATATACCCACTCTCACTGCGCATGCGCCAAGTGCAACACTTTCACTGGTGTACGGCCAGAAATGCAGCTAGGAAAGCTCCGATACTTGCTGTTCACTGCTAGCACTGATGTTTGCCAGCATCATCGTGGCTTATGGGCGTGAAGTTGCCTGTCATAGTGAGTGTAAACATCAATAATAATTGCTTGGCATCCGGAGAGCGTTTGCGGCGAGCCACGCTGGCAGGCAGGGGGCGCCCCCTACTCTAGGCGGCAGAGGTGCGCAGCGCCCGGGAGGCCGGCACAGGTCTGAGAGATCACCTAGCTCTTCTACTATCAGCTATCTACTCTTCAGTGGGGATGATCGCTCAATGGAAAAGGAAGTGTGGAATTGTGACAGGTGGAGACTGTAAAGCGCATGCAAAGGAGTAAACATTGTACTAATCTGTTTTTTTCACGCTAAGTGTGATTTCAATAAAAATAAATTGAATCATTTCCAGTGATTTTGCCTATATCGTATTTGAACACCTAACAGGATTCTGGTAAAATAGATTAACTGAATGTAATAAGAGGAAGAGAAATTGAACCGGGTATTGAACTCGCCTGACTGTGCCGCCTGGCTTTAAAACTGCTATATCAGTTCAATTCCCATTATGAAGGTGGGACGATTCCTTTAAAGGGAACAGTTTACGTTGAAAATGTGTTTGACAATCGGCATATAGGGGCATCTTGGGCCCAAAACACCGAATCTAACATCTGTTTGCGCGAAAAGTGAATAGTTACGGAAAAATAAGCATGTTTTCTCTATTTTCCTTCGCAGCCTTCATAAACTCAATAAAACTGATGACATCACACGCTGATGACGTACACACATCATAACGCTGATGTGTGACATCACACGTAGGCTGTTTATTTTGGAAGCCATCGCACGGTACATTAATGGCTGACCTGAGACATAGGTAGGTACATTGTGGAAAGTCAGATGTTGACAAAACGCATTGTCAACACATTTAAATTATTTACTTACCTGAACTTTGTTGGTTTTCTACCAGTGTTGCACCAAACGACACAGCGCCTTTTACCTGGCAACTTAATCTAGCACTCGCACTGATAATCTATTTTCGAAAGTAAATTACAACATTTAGACCATTATTTTCCCAGTTCTGACTGACACAAAAACATACATATTTTATCAAAAGCAACCACAACCGGAGACACGGTACAATATTGATTTTTGCATGCCTCAATCCATGAGTAATTTGCAGCCTGAGTCCCTCGTTTTTTTCCCATTGAGGATACTTACGTGCTATTATACCTGATAAAAGCGCTCCGACCAAAGCGCTTCGACTTCAACTTCGACTTCGACTTGAAATGGAACACAGGTAAGTAAAGTAAGAGGACAGGTAAGTTATAAGCTAGGTAAATAATGGAAGGTAGTTCATTGGAATAAACTACAATACTCGGGCAGGGTTTTCGGTTAACGCTTATGCACAGTGGCGGATCTGTCGTCACCCATACGACGTCATACGTCCCGACGAGGATGTTCGAAGTCGACTTCGAAAAAGTGGACAAAACCATTCAGTTACTGTATCGAAACTACTCAGCGTAACGATACAAATTTTGTCACAACCTCTATTTCGACAAGCTCTACAAAACTGCTGCTATCTCAGTTCAAATCCCCATGATAAGGGAGAACAATTCCCTTTAAGGTAATCAGCGCCGATTTCATGAAGAGTGTCCTATTCTTGTGTGAGCATTTTGGTGGCCTGTTATGCACACATTATCATGTCATATTGCTAATGATCCTATTTATCATCGCCTCAATCAAGCAAGCAAGTTTTTTTAGCCAATTCGCATTAGGAATTTCACAGTTTTGCTTTACCAACTTTTTTTTAACCCAATTCAGGGGGTTGATGCATTCAACGGTTTTCCGGATTATGATATTGCTTTTCGCTAATGCTTTTATTTTCACTTTTGAATCGTACAACTAATTGCTTGATATGTTTGACTGACATGACTTCCTCTGGATGCCCGTAGGACAGTTAGCCAATTAATTTTGGTGGGAGAAACGTCTTCAAAGTTTTCCGAGAACTCATCGAAAACGTTCTGTTTCAGTGAAGTGCTCATTTTTCTTTTCACGATTGTTCAGACAAACAAAAAAAGGGTCTCGCCCTCAGAGCTGTAGCTAAGAACTCATAGCTCCAATAAATAAATGCATGCGTGCAATATATAGGAAATTGATTACAGATTCATCTCATATTTGTTTCCTCTCGCTACATCATAATGTGTCAAAGTTACAAGGCATGGTACCATACTTATTGAACGACCTAATATTTGTATAATTCGCTTACTGCGTGTTGATAGAGCATGTCATGCATTCATGACATCTCCTGTATTAACCATGCCGTTATAATTGAGGAAAACCTAATAACGTGGACATACCGATAAGTATCTAACGAAGCTTCCATGCTATCGAGCCGTTACCTTATAATGGAATTCCAGTGTTACGATACTTCTGTGTGGTCATAACATAGTTTGTGATCAAAAGCTGCAAAATTGTAAGATTGTGACCGAGACGACCTCGAGGGCACAAACTGGAAATTTGGAAGCCCAAGACCACAAAACGATTTAGTGTATGACAGTAGCAATAACCTACAATAAAAAATCAGGTTTGCAATTAATTGTCACGTGACCTATCTACCTCCAACTGTTTGTAGTTTGTAGTTAGTTTTAATACAAACAACTATTGTCACTGAAGGCAAATAAATCTGCCATAGTCTTTTTTAGAAGTTGGAACCAATGCAAGAATCGTTTCGAAAAACATCATGTGTTTGAAGCAGTGGATTGTTGGAAACACTTCACCGTGTCACAGAAGCAACTTTGACGAAGCATTGAGAAGAAAGGTTAAAATAGATTTCGGAGAGCCGTAACAGTATTTTTGCATAGGCGTGGCAACGGGCAACGTGAACACTATGCACGGCTTATAACTGAGATGCTCTTTTTTATTTTTGTATTTCCCTTCACCCCCAACAGGTCTTTTCACTTACAGGAGACGCTCCTTCTCCTCCTCTTCGGGGTTATGCTTAGGAGGCCTTTCCCAAGGACCTCACCGAGTCGGGCGAGACACCAACGCGGGTGTCCCGGCGGGACTCGAACCCACATCAGTGCGGGCTCCGCTGCACCGAAGTCCAGTGGTTTACCACTGGACTACCCCGACCACGGAACTTTATTAATCCAATTATCTTCCAATGTGCGCTGGTCTTGTACAGAGCCGGTTTTCCCAGTATTTCAAGCAATTTTTCACGTAACACACGTTAGTTTTCGAAACGCTTCTCTCAGTCGATTCCTAACTTAACCCGCGCCCCGCTGGGAGGTAAATTTTACCCCCCCCCCCTCCCGGATTTTCGCAATAGCTTCCAAACGATATCGGCGTGAAACTTTGGACACCTTATTTGGCATAAATGTAATGTCTTCCTAAGCAAATGGAAAAATCGTCCGACAATTTCTTTTTTTTAGAAAATCATGTTTTAGTGACGTCATATGAGGCAGTTTTCTGTCTAAAATCGGCAATGTTCGATCGCTCGTAAAACATCGAGTTTGAAGCAAAATGCAACAATAAACTGTGGAAAGAAAGGAAATCACCTTCTTTTCAAAATGGCTATCTCGGATTTTTGAATTTTTCATTTTGACCCCAAAATTAAAAATGCAGAATTTTTGGGGGAAAATGGCCACAAAATCTAAAATTATGAAGTTGTTAAAAAAACGGAATAGGTGTGATAGAACTACATATGAGCAATTGCTATACTAAATTTGAATCAATATCTTTATTTTTGACCCCCGAATGGCTCCAATATGTGTACAACCTGATGGCGTCATTTTTTCAATTACCTTTTTTTGTTTTTTCTATACCACTAACGTAACAAATGACACCATGGGATTCCTCGGACAAAACTCGTTTGAAATTTCGTGCTTTTTAAACAAATCATGAATTTAAGAATTTTACCTCTTTGACCTGACCTTGGCCTGACCTTCACATAAAATGGGGTCAAATGGTAAAATGACCGTTACCATCGTCTGAAACAACCCATAAAACATGTATCACACGGCTTTTATGTAATTTTTGCACATAGTGACCTTTTGTGACCTGACCTTGACCTTGGTCTGCACTCATTATGAAGCTCATACTCCAGCAGTGCCTTCCTATAGTTCTTGGAAGTATTTTAGCTGAATTTGGAGTCGCTGGTATTGATAGTCTGGTATTTACAGTCAATAAATCGGAAATAGGTGATTTTGACCTTTGACCTGACCTTGACCTGATATTTGACCTTGTTAAGAACATTTTAAGTGTGCGTTAGGGTTGTATTCTAGAGAGCTTTCGTTTGCCGCCTCGTGCGTCCCGCGGCGACCCTTGGTTTGGGAGATACGAGGGGAGGGGTAAATTTACCCCCCAGCGGGGCGCGTTCGGCTGGAGACCCCAGCGTGGCGCGGGTTAGTGAACACCCTGGATATTTGTAATGCAAACCAGTTTTGTATCGCCAACTAGCTCGGGTTATTCTCGTTGAACACTTGAGGATTTAGGTAGAGCAGTATGGTTAGCTGGGCCGCAGCCGACGGTTTAGCTCACCGACCGAAGCGCTAGCAGTTAAACTGCGATGGAATTGCCGTTCGCCAGTACTACCGTTCCCATCATCGACTAGTCCAGATAGGATGATCGGAGACAACACGCCCGGTGACCGAAATCGGAAACTGGTCTCCAGCCCACTCAGACATTCTTAGAGAACACCAGACGTTCTTCCGCGCTGCCAAACGATCTCCGAAACAGGCATGTGTTCTCAAAAACTATCATGTGTTCTTAGAGACATGTGGACTATCTAGAGGTCATTGGCTGTTCTCAGAACTTCTAGACGTTCTCCTAAACTGACAGACGCTGTCGGATGTCTCTGAACAGTTGCCCAGCCGTGAGAACTTATTTCAGACGGCTAACGCCTCGTCGGTTTCTTTACACTCTAGCACATTTCCGCTGTTTTTCAGAGACCTTCGGTCGTTCTCTGCGGAATATCACCGCTGTTTTTTCGAGACCGTGGGACCGTCTTTGTGGCTTTTCGCCAGCCTCTCTGGCATCCTCTTAGCCGGGGCGATAGTGGCTGCAGGGACGGCGGGGCCCATTGAATAATCACCTGTCCTGTCCGGGAATATTCCCAGGGATCGTTACTGATGCGTTGGGAGGCCGGCACCGCACCGACGGGGCCCCCACGGCACAGAGCGGTGAGCACGTCATCTGATGGATCCGGACCGGCGCGGTGGTCAGATACGGCCGACAGCGAAGACGTGTCGACACTCACGACAAAAGCGAGTTACTCCATTTGTTCCATGGTAAAACAGCGATCTGATCAACACCCTGGCCAGTCACGAGTACACTAAGCACTGACAGACGCGAGCATAGTCCCCAGACGCGGTAACAAGCGCGACCGACCCCGTTTTATTCGGCCCCGAGTTACAACTGGTGATAAGCTCGAGTGACCATACATCTGCAATGTATCACCATCACATCCCACCCTCCACCAGCGTGACGTCTGATATCATCGAGGCACACAGACGCATCATTTCTGGCACGAGCGAGTCCAGTTGACCAGTTGACAACCGCGGAAACATCACACTCGCATAGTCGCAGCCTTTGTGCCAGTCTAGGACCGGAACCGCTCCCCATCACACCCACACCACCGTATCACCTCCCACACCACCCCGCCCCTCCCTCCCCTCCCCCCAGCGCGAGGCGTGCTCACGTATCGCCAAATATGTCCATCTGATGCGCCACCTCCGACAGCTGGATGTCGATTGCCGGCGTCGTGTCGTAGAGGAACGGCGACTCGCAGAGGATGCCGAACGTTCCCAGCAGCGAGACGAGGCTGAAGACCAGCAGCAGCACGCGGTCCAGCACCGTGGCGATGAAGGCCCAGTCCTGGTCCTCCTGCAACGGACGCGCCGCCGGCGGGCGGACCCGTCAGAGTCAGAGTCGGAGTCGGAGTCGGCCCGCAGCCTCCGCCGGCCGGCGGACGGTCGATCAATAGACGACTGTTGCACGCGGCCGGCGGCAGCGGGTGGCCGAGGTGAACGGAGTGGGGTTGGTAGTGGTTGCAGTGGTGGTAGAAATAGTTGTTGTAGTGGTAGTATAAATCATGGTAGTGAAAGTGGTAGACATAGTGGCAGTAGTGATGCTAGGTAAGGTAATACAAAATTGTGCGAGAAATACTGGCAGTAGGGATGGCGATGAGTGGTGGTGGTAAAAAGTGCTGGCAGTAGTGTTGGCAGTAGTGGTGGCGATGGTGTTGGGGTGGTAGGTAAAGTAGTGGTGGAGGTAGGTAAAGGTGTCGTGGTGTTGGCAAAGTTGTGGTAGTGTTGGTAAAGTAGTGGTGGTAATAGTCTCAATAGTGGTGGTGGTGGTAGGAAAAGTAGCGGTGGTGATAGGTTTAGTTGTGGTGGTGGTCGTAGGTAAAGCGGTAGGTGTAACAGTAACAGTGATGACAGTTGTCGGGACAGGATATCAGAAATAGTGGAGGCGGTGGTGGTAGCAGTTCGGGCACCTGGTACTGAGAGCAGTGTACATGGTAGATAGTTGATAGATAGTTAGACAGCTGATAACTGAAGAACTTAGTGCTCTTTCTTCGAAGTGCCGTCTGTTTTAAAGGCAGGGAACTCCTCTTGGCTAATACGATATATTTCGGAACCTGATTTTGCTTACCTTGTCTTCTGCTCCCAAGACACTAACCTAGATCATCTTTATAGTCAATTAGAACGGATTTAGCCGAAGTGGGCTTCAGCTTCCAGATAACCTTGTGTTTCATGAGTCATAAAGGTCTCGTTAAGTTATATAGCTGGTGCTGTTTTGATGTGATGTCGTGGCCAGCTTGCTGTGGAACGTCAAATTAATGATAAGGACAGACTCTGGCATACAGAAGGTCATCATGTTTTACCCTAACCAGGAAAATGAGGATTCAAGAAACGATCGAAAGCTTCCCTTAAGTACAAATTTAAACAGTTAAAGAAGGAGAGAGACTGTGAAGAGGTGAAGAGAAAGAAGAGGATCGTTCAGGTCATCATGTTTATCCAACTTCTTAGTTCTTCGATAGCGAGTTCTAACCGGACCAATGACGATGCTATTGCTTCCCATTTGGCATCAGTCATCACTCTATCACACACATGGCATATAAAACGGCATTGCTACTATGAATATATCGCTGCGACAAAAAATCAAAAAAAGAAGTCCCGACATATTAGGTTTAAAAAAACGGACATGGTCCGATCGGATATTGTAAGATCCAGGCTCTTACGATAACTATTATCAAGCAAAGCAGCATGTTCAATGAGCATTGTGCACTTCTGTCACGGGTTAAAATGCGAATCCGGTTCATTGTTCACATTAGGTCAATAGAGTGTCCTTTGACTGTAAAGCCTATATAGAGAGCTACTGACTGATCACCCTTTCACTCGAGAGACTTCCGATGACCAGCATGCCCATCGCCTTTCGGAAACCATATACCCTCCACCCATCTAGAGCGTGACGCGCAACGAGCGTTTTCCCTAGTACGGCTCGCGTTAACGGCAGAGCCTGACTCCCTGAACGGTTCTGCTTCGCCGGCACATCGGACAAATTGAACGGCCGTATCCCGGCGCTATGGGGTCATTGATCGGAGCAACGGCGATTCGCGGAAGAAAGAGGGGGGGAGAGAAAGGAGAGGGGAGAGGAGCAGAAGGGAGAGGGAGAGGAAGGGTAGATAAATGGTATGAAGCAACGGGATCCGGCGCCACGGCTGTGAGAGTAAACAACGGGCACAGTATCGGCCGGGAAGCCTGCCAACCGCGATTCTTGTAGACAATGGATAAAAGTGGGCAAATATTGGTTAAAAATAAGTAAATGGCAGGCATAATTTTGTATTTCGTGAACAATCAGTATCTCAGCACGCGACGTGGTGAGGCTCTGATATTGCGCGCGCTGGAGTATGTGTGTGTGGAAGGGACAGTTCCCCCTAATATCTCCGCTCACATAATAGCTAGGGCAACCAAATTCGGTGAGTAGGAAGGGTTAGCAGGAAAATCTGCCCTACGCAGTTTTTGTGACCCGAGGTCCCGAGGTATCTTGAAGGTCAAATGAGGTCAAAAGTGAATATTTGTTAACACTTCGCTCCCGAAACCCCGCATTATCTCGAAAAATATCATATCTAGGAAGAAACAAAGATAACTAGAAAGCGCTGGAAACGCTCTTTCGCTACTTGTCGTCAGATTTGAACACAGGTCAAAAGTTTATGCTCAATGTGCCATCAAATGTTGATAGATCAGTTTTTGGCAAAATTGTTTTCCGCAGTTACATTTTACATCATACAGATAAATAATTAAGTTTGATACCATCATTGTGTTTCTCTTGTCAGGGCTCTTCAAAATATTAAAGCTAACCTGTTAGGTCTAGTTCACTATATTCAACAATGCGATGCTGCACACCGCCGTTTTTTTTGCTATGCTCGAAAAACCAGCGGGTGGCGGGCCGGATTCTGCTCCCCCTCCACTGAGCGTGTTAAAGTTTATATTGGCAGACAAGTGTTGGTGAACTTGAGTGAAGTCAGATGACCTAGCCAGGGGTCACTGTTAAAAAAATGTACCTGAATCATCAAAAGTGTCCTAATTTGAAATGATTCGGAATGAATTTGATTTATCTGATGTTCAAAACAACGGATTTAGTATTCCCCTATTGACTCATATTGGTGCCCCATTGGTCACGAAATTGACCCAACCTGAGGGCATCGATGTACAAAATACCAGATCAAATATGTTTTGGTATCGATGGGTTCATACAATCCCGACAATCCATTATACAATCCATCACATATCCATCATATAATCCGTTGTTTGTACAAGTTCATGTCATTCTCTCGAACACTGTAACCGTGGCACGAATACAATTTTTTAAGGTCATTTGACCTGATCTGGTGACCTGACCTGAGATGGCCTTAAGGGTCAACATTTCGAGAGAAGTGCAGGAAGAAATGGGAGAATTTTACTAAGAACAGCGGAGTTTCTTCTTAGCACAACTTTAAGAAAACGAGATAAATAAGAACAGTTCTTAGAAAACCTCGGCGTGGAGATGTCCCCGCCCTCCCCCCCCCCCCCTAGCACTGCGCAAGTCCATCACCGACATAAATATCATAGCATTTAGAACCAACAACATCTGGAAATAGGATGCACTCGTCATGTATGGCGTGCTTATCTAAGAACCACTGATCTGTTTTATTAACAGATTATTCAGCACGTTTTGGTGCTATTAACCTTCGTTTCCCAAAGCACCAGGTCTATGCACTATGCACGCTCTTCTCACGTCAATCTAGCTTGCGATGTGCATGACATCTGCTGAGTGGCTGCAGCTTCTATCACATAGATCAGGATGGGCAGATATTTTGTGGAATAGTAAAACTTTGTGGGAACTGGGATGCGTCATGCAACTCTAGGAAAAATAACGTTTTACGACGCCACAGAGGACAGTTTTGCGGACTGCTTATCGCTGACGTCATAAATATTGTCCGCGGAAGAGAGTCTTTGTCAATGTGATAACACTTTACGGCATCATTCCATGCTTAGCTATGCCATAATGTCAGTTTATTTTATGTTTCTGTGAACGATGCTGTTTGATTATGGTTGTTTTACGACGTCGTTATTTCCTGAGCTTCACACAGCAATAGGTAGTAATTTTGTGAGTGGCTACACGATCAAGAAAGAGTAAACATTGATGACTTGACGACTAATGTTAGTACATCAATTGATGATCAGAAATAAAACTAGTTTAATTGAAACAGAGCAATAGCAAGGATATGGAATCCAATGAGGTACAGGGTGTCCCGAAGCTGACTGACCGTCGGTCATTTCGTCGTTCTCCCCCCGCACGCCAGCGGAACCAATGCGATTGACTGCATGTGAAGGATCAACTGGTGTCAAGACGGCCGTCTACAACTCCCTGATCAAGTGCTTGCACCGCAAGCCGTTGTAACCGCACCACCAGTCAAAAAAGACGTAAGCACAGAAGCTCAAGTAGCCCGTGTTTATAGTAGGTCGCGTGGTAGCGTTCGCCCGAGAGCACAAAGGGGTCATCCAAGACTGGCGGTACATCCAGTTCAGTGCGGTGCCGCGAAGTCTCCCTTCGAGACACTACAACCGCCAAACCACCAGAACAATCGCGTCTGGATGCACAGCAGGCCTGAAGTCCCCGTCACCGAGACAGTGAGGCAACTGTTGAAAATCCTGGCCCGAACTGCTGAGGAAGTGCGTCCGACTAAGGGAAGGAGGCGTCGATGAAGAAACCACGAACACAACTTTGTTTGTTTCGTTGTTAAATGAATGCAGGGAAGGTAGGGACAATTAATTTTGGGACACCCTGTAAATGAGTCTCTTCCGTTTACAAAAATTGCTAACGGCATCAAATATCCATGGAAAGTCTCATTTTATGGTTGAGTGAGATCTTCGCAAAACCATTTACGCATTGCATCATGCGGCAATTTAATTACGGTAGCCTAGATAGATATAAGCATTAAGCGCACGGTTTTGCTATGACTACTTGTACCTGCTTGCCTATGTGCAAGTGTGTGTTGTCTACATAGAATGAGCTTTGAGCTACACGTCAGCTCTAAGAACTCGTAAATCCGCCCAATCGCCCGACATCTTCCACTCACCTCGTCATACTGGTCCTGAATCTTCCAGCAATGATGTACAAACTTCACGTTTTGTATCGCCCGCTCGATCTCGTATGGATACCGCTTCTCGTCATCGAAGCAGTTGAGCGCGTGAAGCCGCGCGCCATCGTCCATCTCCGACGAAGCGCTCGAGAAGCCGCCTCGACTCGGCTTCTCGTCGAAGGCGGAGCAGGGGAGCGACTCGTCCGGCACCTTCATCATCACCAGCGGCGGCAGCCGGTGGATGAAGAAACGCCGCACCCAGGGCGCCATGCGGTGCGTGGACGGTTTCCGGTAGTGAATGTTGAGGATGACGATGGTGGAGATGACGGATATGCTGACCAGGATCATGGTGAAGAGCAGGTACTTGCCGAGCAGCGGCACGGCCAGCGACGTGGACGGCATGATCTCGGAGATGAGCAGGAAGAACATGGTCTGCGAGAGCAGGATGGTGATGCAGAGCGCGACCTTCTCGCCGGAATCGGCAGGCAGGTAGAACACCAGGACGGACAGGTAGGACAGACCCACGCATGGGATGATGAGGTTCACCGTGTAGAACAGCGTCTTGCGGCGCAGCGTCATGTTGAAGTAGATATCTGAAAGAAAACAAAATGGCGTACATTCGTATGACACACAGTAACAGCTGATGTTTGCAAGCCGATGTCGTGTGCATTTTTTGGCAACGTTAGTCAAAATCTCCTGAACAATGAAGGTCATGTTAATATAAAACCGTAACCCGCGCCCCGATGCGAGGCCGAAACGGCCCTCTTTTTCCTGATATCTCCAAAAATAACGCTAGCAGCGTCACTAAACATTACATGCCCATTCCAACATGATTCTACACATATTGGCAAAAGGGAAATGATGAGGTTATATAAGGTCGACTGGAACTGACGTCAGAGGGACGTCATGTTTTATAATTTTAGGCCAAAAATAGGGTTTGCGGAAAACGATGTCAGTCACACAGTTTTAAAGATGAAGTCAACTGTTCAATATAAAAAACTGAAAATAGAACGGACTATCAAAACGCTTCCTCGGATTTGCAAATTATGGCACATGTCTGCAAAATTGATAAAAATCAAACTCAACATTTTTCATTTTTGCCATATTTAAAAAAAAACAGAATTAAAAGAAAAAAAGGAAAATGTGTATTACCAAACACCTCGATGAATACGTATACCTAATTTGAACTCCATATCTTCAAAACTGACAAAGTACAAAGTATGACCCTTCAAGGGCCAAAAACGGCATCTTCATGACATTTCTAATAATTCCGATGATTTTCCGTCTTTTCAATTGTCTACGATTTAAATGTGGAAAACAGTGTTTAGGGGCCATTTTTCGCGTTCGTGACGAACAACTAACCACAAACATGCATTACAGCTACCAATGAACAAAATCAGCAGTTTGGCATTTTTGACCTAGTGACCTCGGATGACCTTGACCTGACCGTTGACTACGAAAGGCTTAGAATGGTACTTGAAAGTGTCAGGAACACGATTCATGCCGATTTAGAAGCTTCTTATGCTTTCAATAACGTTCTTTTGCCCGGCAATTCCAACCGGCGAAAACGGGATAAAAATTGGGCGTTTGACCTGACCTATGACGGTATCAGTGACCTTGGAACAAAGTTCGCATGCCATTCTGAGAGTTTGTGTAGAGAATGGCAGCGGTCAGAAAAAGCTCATCGAGACGCGGGTCAAACCGCGCACTGCCGGGGGTTCGCGCCGAACACTGTCTGCCATATCCGCCAACCTAATATCTCAAAAACCACGCAACGTACCGAAAAACGGTACACGGCTTTAGAAAACTCGTGACAAGGAATATACAAATTGCTAAGGTCATTATGAGGTCAGGTCAATATTGAGGTCACCAGAGGTCACCGAATGCCAAATTTTGGCATATTACGATTAGCTGGGACATCGCTTCAGAAATCCTCGATTATCAAGGGAACTAAGAAAGACAGACACAAATCGGAAGCTCTTGAAATTCCCTATCGCAAAATTGTCGTCGAATTTGCCTCAATCAATAGTTTAGGTTCAGAGGCCATGAAAGGTCAAAACGGTAATTTTTAGCAGAATTGTTTTTCACGAATAACTTTTTAGCTATGAAAGATAACGCAGTTATTTTGGCATCGCTATGTTCCTCTCGTCGAGACAAATGTAGCTGAAATGACAATGAAACTGGTAATTGGCACGGTAATTGCACTGATCTGATGCGTAAAATAAGGTTGTATCCCCCCCCCCCCTCCTCCCTTTG
>JARFNZ010176562.1:0-11020 GCA_031763405.1 Balanus nubilus
TCTGAAATTCGCGAAACTTTTTTGGATTGATGCCCCCCCCCACAGCGCCAGAACCGACGTTCTGGATCCGCCAGTGGATAGGTTAAACATTGAAATAAATGTCATGCAACCATCTCACCTTTCCAGCTTCTTGTTCCTCAACTCTGCAACCACATGGTTCTCAGAACTTCGTATGAATTCGATGATGGACATAACGTTCAAAGCCAGCAAGTTTTGCGGCACTGCTTTTAGAAAACCTGGGTCTAACCTGGTCCCTGGCAGTCATGACATTAAGGTTGAAGAAAGGTGAATTTAAAGATCAAGCATACTTAAAAACGGCTCAGAAATAAATTACAATAGTTTGATTAGAAAAAAGAAAATAGGTACTCGGAATATGACAGTTTCTTTGTCACTCTGATATTGTGCACCAAGATCTCTGCTGAAAATAGAAAACTCACGCTGCACGCTCGTGCAGATAATTTTAGAACATCCACTTTTATTCTACATACTTAAAGCTTATAACGATAAGCTGTATAAATATACAAACTGGAATGCAGCTAAGACAGAATTTCCGAAACAAACCACTACCGCGACGCTCCGATTGAGAGTCTTGAAGAAATGGCATTAACAACACGCAACAAAATGCCGCATCAGCGTCATTATCGGCACACAAAGTTATGGTCCTGACGTCACAGCATCAAGGACCGCGATATTGATTATTGTAGTTTTTATCAATTTTTGAGCTAATTTTTGATATCTAAATTTAAAAGCACAAACAAATTATCCTCGGTTTTATCAGACCAAAATATTGGCACCTTACAAGGCAGTCCCCAACCCCATTAGTGACCTTTGTGACGTGTAGAATTTGTATGAATTCACACATGACTAATTTAGATATCAAATATTTTTGGTAACATCAAAAAGGAGTGCCAACTTTTTGTCCTACCGTAGAGATTACAAAAAAACTTGTCTGTCAAAGTTAAATGTAATAGCTATTATCATTTTTCCCACATATGAGCTAAACATTTATGTAAAAGTGACCAAAGTTTCAAGTCCCTGCTCCATTTCAAGCCAGAAAACCAGAGGTTAAGTGAGGTGCGCCTATTCATTTCTTTCAGTGTGAATAGTGATCGTACACAAAATATTGAAATAATGCACTTTGCAATTAAGATCTGGAAACGGAATTTAGTGTCCCAAATACCTTTGCGGTCACGCAACACAAGTGCTGGTTCAGTCAAGTGTAATGAACAAATACTCTTTAATGGGGAAGACATTAAAACCCGTTCCCTTTCACGCTGCTTTACCAGCACATATCGAAGGATGCAAAATCGGGGCTGAAGCATGTAACTAATTGTCTCGTTCCGCAAATATATCTCTGATCAGTGATCAGTGATCATCATTCGCTTGCTCTTTTCAGTGAATAATCATTCAACAGTTTTTCCCGGTTTTCTGTCCCGTGAACCAACATATGGTGATTGATATCCATTTCGGACCGACCCCGCTTCTTCGTCTATCCTCAGCACGTCACGTCCTCTCCTCCTGCCGTCCAACTGACACCTGGCTGTCACGTCCTCTCCTGCTGCCGTCCAAATGATGCCTGGCCGTCACTTCCCCCCGCTCTGTCTAAATAACACCTGTCGGTTCCACTACGGAATGCGACAGTCCAGAGGACACCTGCCGTCGTAGTGAGTGTGACAGTACCGTCGTCCATTTGACGCCCGTATTGGACTTTGTCTTCCCTTGCCGAGGTCGTCGGCCTGGAAAGTACGCTGGAGTGCAACGCGCGATGCTGACTGGGTTGCAATGAGGGTTGATGGACAGGCTGGGCGCAGGCTGGGGAGTAGGTTGGGGTATAGGATGGGGGTAAAGACTGATGAATAGGTAGGGGAACTGGCTGGAGTACAGGTTCGGGTGCAAACTGCAGGGTACATACAGGCTGAATACAGGCCAGGATGTATATTGGGATGGATGACGATTGACGAGACACAGGCTATGGCACAGGTCGGTGCGCAGGGTGGGGACTGGGGTGCCGACCAGGGCTGCCCGCCGCCGAGGGCCGAGGGAGGCCGGGCCGGGAGTAGGAGGCCGGATAGCGGCCCGGTTCCGCCCGGCTGAAGCTGCCTGGAGCTCTCCCGGACTGCTAGAGTCACTCGCGTGGCCGCCGTCGCCTCAGCAGGAGCTGCCTGGCATCGCTCCTCCGCCGCCGCCGGTCTGCTGATCCGCTGGTCTGCTGGTCTGCTGGTCTGCTGGTCTGTTGGTCTGCCGGTCTGTCGGGCCTGTCGGTGTCTGCCGGTCCGTCTGTGTTTGTCAGGCGTGTCCAGCACAGCGTCTTCGTTGCGCCGCCGCTGCCGCCGCCTCCTCAGCCGACGTTCGTCACAGCAGTGCCTCTGGTCGACCCGGGGACGGAAATCAAGGTGGGTTCCGGCCGGCGGACGAACACACAGAGACATTCTCATCCCACTGTGATTTGTGTTCTGCAGCGGTGTCAGGATCGGCCATCGTCTGGGGCTCCCGTCGATCGTCACTTCTCCTGCAGTGGAGAACTTAATGAACTCGTCATGGTGCCCAATTGCTTGCAGACTTGTGGGCTTTATTTAAAATTACGTTACAATTTATGTGTGGTTTGGTTTGTAATATTTATCGTACAGTTTCCCAAACAATTGCTTTTACCAGCGCTGGAGTCTATTGATGTCATTTTCAAAGAAAAAAATGCTGAACGGGAAGCATTTCAGTTTCACAAATTTTGACATACATGGTTTACATGGTTTAGGCTGAAGAGGACCGTGTTTGACCGATTTTCTGAGTGCTGCGCGACACTTGGTATTTTGACTGTTGTGAGGGATATCCTCAATCATTGTCGCATGGAAGTCACGAGAAGTGTGTCGCATGGAAGTCACGAGAAGTGTGGATAGGTGGGTAGTAAAACTTTTATCGCATCTTCAGGAAAATATTATCCCCTATGGTAAATTTGTTTGCATATTTTGGCTCCTTTCGCCTTGTCGAATCGTTTTCGGAAAAAAACTTAAGGATTTTGGCAGCATTTTTGTCCGAGAAGTGGGGGGCATGACCCCACGCACCTCCCCCCGTTCCATTTATCTGTTCCCAATCTTGATCTGATGGAATGTTGTAACTAGGTACATTAATAGATAAGAATGCGCAGCTTGAAATTTATATTTTGGGAAAAAGTGAAGAAGTGTGAATTCCTCAAGCACAGGCTGACCGAAAAGTGTCCGAGAAATCGTAAGTCTAATCAAATTAGTCCAGATCAGTGTAATATTTATCAGATTACCAAATCGACCAGCAACTGCTTTCGGTTACCCAAATTTTGGTGACCGATTGATACCACTACGCTGAACATCATGCAGGCCACAGATTTAACGCCACAGATTTAATTAGGCATAAGTGTGCTTTTCATCTTTGAAGCAAGTTATTCATCATTGGAGTTGTTTTAACCCGCGACCCGATGGGGGGAGGCCCACCTCCTCTTTTGTCCTAGTATATCCCACAATAACGCTAGCAGCACCGCCAAACTTTGCAGGCCTCTTTCGACATCAATTCCACACATACTGGCCGAAGGAAAATAATGAGGTCATGATAGGTCATCCGGAAATGACGTCAGAGTGACGTCATGTTTTCCCATTTTAAGCCAAAAATAGGGGTTTGCGGGAAACACGCTCCGTCGCACAGTTTTAAAGATAAAGCCAATTGTTTGATATCAAAGGACAGAGAATAGATCGGGTTATCAAACTGCCATCCCGGATTTTTGAATTTTTGAATAATTTTTTTTTGAAAATTGGTAGCAATCAAACTCAAAATTTTCAATTTTGCCATATTTAACAAAAAGTTAAATTTTCAATAAACCGGAATATGTGTTACAGACGACATCGATGAATATGTGTTCCAAATTTCAAGTCAATATCTTCAAAAATTACTGTGTAATGACCTTCCGAAGGCCAAAAACGGCCACTTTTCATGACATTTCTACGATTTTCGCTGATTTTCAATATTTTATTTTTCTCCGATTTTAATGGGGAAAACAATGTTTAATGGCCGTTTTTCGCGTTCTGGAAGTGTTAGGAACACGGTTGATGCCGATTTAGTAGCTTCTTATGCGCCCAATATCGTTATTTTACCCGGTAATCCCACCCGGCGTAACCGGACAAAAATTGGGTCTTTGACCTGACCTGTGACGTCATCAGTGACCTAATAATCAAATTTCGCATGTTTTTCTGAAAGTTCATGTATAGGGCTATCGAATGCGGATGGCGAAACCCCCCCCCCCCCCCCCCCCATTGGCGGGCAGGGGTCGGAAATAGCCCATCGGTCGGGGCGCTAGTTAATTTAACACATACAATTGGACACACGAATCTTGAAAACACCACTGAGCGTTCGTTTTCGGATATGATACGCACACATATAGGACGACAGATACAAACAGATCACAAAGATGACCTAGACGAGGGCGGATAGCGGATGTATCGCTTAACTAATTGGTCGTGAATGTGATTGCCAAAGACTATATCAAACATCTTTATAGCCACTCGGCACTTGTCGCTTGTAACCATCCAAAGATACTTGCCAAATACCACTTGAAGTTGAAGCACTTCAGATAGGTATAGGCATAGACCCCTATAGGTACCTATATGCAAAAACCGATATATAGGGGTCCATTCATTTGGATGATAAGTAAGTTGTTTAGAACATAGGTAGAAGCATCATTAGTTAAAACGGATTTTTTAAACATTTCCTCAGCGTTCAGCAAAATTCACCATGGATGAAACGTTCCAATAACGCAATGCGCGTCAAATATAGAAATGAAAAAACATATATATTTGAAATACCTACGACTGCATAATAAACCTAATAAACCCTGCCAGGCGAACGAATCATTCCTTCGATGGACCTTCTTCAACATGTTCATTGTTTCGCACTCTAGGGAGGCCGGAGGCGAGCTCCTACTGCGGTTTACTTTGGAAGCCTCCGTCGTGTTTGACACTGGTGATGCGGCGCCCCGTCATAGAATACCAGTGCACGACCAGCAGGATTATTACCTGCCAGTCAAGCTCAATATTCAGCCACATCAGTCATCATCACCACCACTAACGACGGCGCCCAGCGCCTATATGGTGCACCGATTAGAGCATGATGCTGCACAAGAGGCGGTTGAATGGCAGCCGAAAATTATGCTTAACGTAAATACCTTATTAACTATTAACTAATTTTCATCTTAAATACCTTGCAACATAATCAACTTCTCAGACTTAGCCCTACATAGGTAAATTATCATTTATAACCCATTAAAACTCAGAGACAAGAGCAAAACAAAAATCGCTGGAAATCAGAACGGTGCAAAGTTTACTGACAAATGCAGTCATATAGTTGCATGCAAATTTGAGTTAATTTGTGTCATAACTCTTGCCGTCAATAATGGACCGCGACCTCGAACCAGGCAAGTACAGGACCTTCGCTCCGCCAGAAACCGCCAGTGTCGTTTTCAGCCCGACCGTGGCGGTTCAGCGTCAGCCGTCCAACACTCCTCCCATACGGTCACTGGGGTCACAGCGGCTGCCCCGTCGGACCCAGTTCCCATAATCAGAGCGTGTCTGGACTCTGCCCAGTGCCCAGCCAGTCAGGCCGGCCCAGACATGGTATAACGCTGTGAGTTCCGGTCTGGCCCCGCCTATAGCCCGCCTGCCTGTTCGCACCACCTCGCTGGCGGTGGCTCCTCTTTAGGCCAAGTCGCGATCACCGGAACTCGGCCGTGATCTGTGATGACTTGTCAGGAAGCTGCTCCTAATTAAATCCAACGCTAAATGCTCGGTTGATCGGGGCGATATGGTAGCTGGGCAGTTTCCACGGGCTGCCGCCTGGCCTGACGGGGAGGGAAGAGACCGGAAAACACGTGCTGCACGATCTCACAAATACGTGAGCTCGTGATATGAAAACGCGCGGTTGTTTTATGGCTGGCGGAGCTCGTGTCTTTGGCCTTTGGGTTTGCAGAGGCGGAAACAGCACTCACCGAAGCTTCATACGGCAATGGCTTGCATTCAAGCCCCAGCAACACATTTTGCATTTTGGGATCACCCTCCATCCGCCTTCGCCCTGACGTTGACGTCGACGCCCTGACTTAGCGATGAAGCTCCGTGGAGCGTCGGTGTCGGTGTCGGTGTCGGTGCCGGTGTCGGTGTCGGGGCGTTTGACCGCGCGGCGCAGCTGTGAGCGTGCCGTGGTTCTCACGATCGACCGGCACGGCGTGACCTGGCGGCTCGATGGCGGCCCGGCGCCGCGGAGAGACTGACCGGCGGCGGCCGATCGGCCAGGTGATCGTGACCTGTGTCCTGACCTGTGGTCTGACTTGTGGCCTGACCTGTGACCTGATCTGTTACCTGACCTGTGACCTGACCTGTGTCTGATCTGTGGTCTGACCTGGCCGACTGCGGTCTGTCTGCAGACGGAGACCCGGACCAGTCGTTAGTCGGGTCAAACACAGCTGACCTCAGCGACAGCAGCAGCGCTGCTGCGGTGGACAAAACAGGTCACTTAAGTCGGTCGGTGGCTTTTTGCAAGTCTCCATCTGCATGGTGTGGCGTTGATGAAATCAGATCAGCCTACTGCCTAGTTCAATCCAGTCCAGCTTTGCGGGCGAAGAGTACCTAAAAGTAGGCTCTCTAAATGCATAAACAACCCAATAAAAACTGATTTTATGTTAATTTCAGAATGCTTAGGATGATGGTGCCGTAAGATGTCTAACAATACGTGACGAAAAGTTTCCTTCTGACAAAAAAGTTTGATTTGGGGCCATTCAATTCATGAACACGACACCAGCACTCCCGAGGGACAACTGGCCCCAGAGGAGGGGCGAGGTGCAGGTGTCCGGTCACGGGACCAGACCGCAACAACGCGCAAGGATTTTAATCAGCGTAACATTACCAGGTTATTTCATTTCCGTGTATTTTTGTGTTAACAATCATTTTACAACATTTTTAAGATTAGCGATTTTATTTTCGGTCTATGGTACACAAGTTTGGACAACATAAGGGGGGGGGGGGGGTGGTGAGCGCGACCCGTGAGCCATCCCCAAAAGCATCCGAGAAGATGTAACGTTACTGATGAACGGCCCATTTGCATAAGTCAACAAAGTGCATTTCAAATTGGCATGTTCCTACAGGGCAGTTATCTTCGTCATTTATAGCACCACAAACTTCTTAAACCAGTAAAACTGGCCAATTTCGATGGGAGCAAATTGCCGTTCAGAACACCGCAAAGGTGGTCATGATGGGTCTGTGATTTGCATTTTCCCAGCTCCTAGCCACATAATAGCTTGTCATCACACTGTGGAGCTCACTTCTGGCCACCGTTAGCAACGTATTCTACGGAACCCGTCACGTGCGGGGCAGGGACGTAGCCAAGGGGGAGGCACGGGGGCCATCCCTTGAGGTTCCCAGTTTACCTACACTAGAGAAAATGGGATTCTGAAAATTGGCAAATGGGCTGAACCTAAATATTACGTCTATGGATATTGCATGGAAAGAATCGAGTTTGGAATCCCCCCCCCCCCCCACACCACGTAGCTGAAATATTGTAGCCCCTCCGTGGGTAAAACCTCCGCTTTTGAGCTGTTAACACGTCTGTTGGTTACTGACGGTCAGAAGTGGCGTCAGCATCGTCGGCGTCAGCGTCAGGAGCGGCGGCGTCAGCGTCAGCGGCGGGGACCGCAGCTGTCGCCGGCACCGGTGCACGCGCATCAGACCGGAAAGATGGCCATTGGCCACGGCCCGGCTAACGGTGACGCCTCCGGGCCCGTCTCAATACCGACGGCAGTCCGGCCCTCGCCCGCCGCCGCCGCCGCCGGCCCCGGCTGACGCCACGCCAGCCTTTTGGGTGGACCGATTGTGTGAGACATGACGACGCTGGTCCTTTTGACACAATCGCACATAGAATTTGTCACGGAGAGAGGTCTGAGGGAAGCTTGCTTATCAGCGACCTTTCAAACGGAGCGCGCGGCTGAGATTTGAAGAGGGGTCGTCCATAATGTATGCAGGTGCCTATTTCGGAAGCAGGTTGCAGAAATACCTACACAGTGCACACGTTGTCATGTGTGTAAAGCCAAAAGGTATAACTACAAGTACACAATAGCGTCATTTTCCACGCACTGCAAAAAAAAAGCCTGTACTAGCCTTCACTCTCACCCCGCGTTGGCACGCGCCTGGCCTTCCGGCTACCGTAATGATGATCCGCGGTTGAGTCAATTTTACACCCTGAGATTAGTCTCGCACAGTTGGATAGCGCGGTCGACGCGAAAATCTCCCAAGAATATCCCACGCCAATAGCGGGCCGCGGCCGAATGCCGTGTCGGTGCCACTGTGTTGCCCATCCCAGGCCCACTGTGCGGACATCGTGCGAAGCTGCCGCAGCAGATCCAGACCCAGAGCGGGGATAATAACATGGTCTGAAATCGTGCCACCGTGTTCGGCGTGCTTTGGCCGGGACCGTGCGACCGCGTCTGCCAGGAATGTGGTAAACGGTGAAAAATTACTGCGGTCTAAAGCAAATTGAGATAGGGAGGAGTTTCACCGGATACAGAAGTGATGGTAAAAACAATACTTCTCTGTCAGGTTTGTTCTTTTTTTCCTTATCTGTATCGTGGTAAAAGCATTTCAACATTCCGATTCGATCTAATCGAAGTGCACACAATGGATTAGTTGCTAATTGAAACGTAACTAGTCTTGGAAAGGTGCTTACGAGTTACGACACATCTGCTTTTATGTCGGACTCGGTGACGTATCGCCTAGTCGCCGTGGTCGATGCGCCATCCCAAGGGAGCAGCGAATGCCCATTGCTTATGTTTATCGAATTGAACATGACTTCGAATTGAATTGAATTGAATCGAATTGAATTAAAACTCGTGCCTACCATCCATTGCGCTATACACACGCTTGATTAATTATATTTTATTTGGACACACACAGCAATAAGCATGATCGGTTGCCACATGCCAGTAAATCCAGCTCGGATATTCTTAGCTATGATACAGGGCTGAGCTGAGGCAGCTGTATCGCACAGCTGCAGCTCCCACGGAGCAGGCACTCGCTCTAGCTCGGGTTGTGGACCGATCCTGTCGGCTATTTTGATCAGGATTGTGTGCAGTCCAGTATTTCTAATTGTCCCGACCAGACCAAAGAACTTCCTTTGTTGCGCCACCGGTCACTCTGGTCGGAGCCTCAAATCGGGAACAGTAGGCAGACTTTGTTGAGCTTTGTGAAGCAGACCTTATGAAGCTTTCAGCCGCAGTTGGCCGACTTCTTACCACTATCAACGGGCGCTGAACCGCAGCAGAACGAGTCACCGCAGGAACTACTTCCCTACCGAGTCACGAAGGGAGCTATTGCCCGGCCGAGTCACGGAGGGAGCTATTTTCCCAGCTCAGTGACTGAGGGAGCTATTGCCCCGGCCGAGTCACTGAGGGAGCTATTGCCGCGGCCGAGTCACAGAGGGAGCTATTGCCCCGGCCGAGTCACGGAGGGAGCTATTGTCCCGGCCGAGTCACAGTGGGAGCTATTGCCCCGGCCGAGTCACGGAGGGAGCTATTGTCCCGGCCGAGTCACGGCGGCGGCAGCTCCTCTGTTCCATCCGGCGCGGCGGTGTGGCGGCTGCGGTGCTGCTGATTGTGAGGCACGCCGCGCCTCTGGTCGTTTTATGCGGCTGATTGGCGACACGGTCGGCAGGCAGGCGGCGTTCTGTTAGTGGCCGGGAGGTGCCGGGTGGGCCGGTCACGGCTGGACGGCGCCGGCAGCCGACAGCGCTAACTACCCACGGCTCTGCGCCGCCACGCACCGGAGGGAGCCGCCGCGACAGATGCTGCACTGGCCCGGCGACGCGCCGCGACGGTCTGGCGCTGGTCCCATGGTGGCCTGCTGTTGGGCGGTCACTGGTGGTCTGGTCACTGGTGGTCCGGGCACTGTTGGTGTAGTCACTGGCGGTCTAATCACTAGTGGTCTGTGACTGATGGTTTGGTCATTGGTGGTTGTCACTGGTGGTCCGGGCGCTGTTGGTCTGTCAATCGTGGTCTGTCACCCGGGCCGTGGTCTGGTCACTGCACTGGTGGTTTGGCCACTGGCGTCTGGGGCTGGCATGGTGCCGGGCCGGCGCTGGTTCGCTGCTGTTATTTTGATCCAGAGAACGTTTAGTGCCGATCTGGCGGTTCTTCTGTGCTGGTCAGGTGGCCGGGTGGCAGTTTCTCACCAGGTGTTGCGTAGTACAACTAGACCGGCCAGGGAGCCGTTTGGTTAAGCCAGCGATGTGTAAGGTGTCCTCGCTGTATGTACGAAACAGCTCCAGTGACACCAACACGCCACCAACATCGCAGGAACCTGTGTGATGCTGGGCCGATTCTCACCACGACTGCTTCCCGCCAGTAGCCCTTCCATCGTCGGCGCATAATGTGCCTGGGAATCCGCCAAGAGCCGGTTAGGTCTGCCCTGATATCGGTCGGCAGGCGGACGTGATGCGTGGCGCGTGACGTGTGACGCAGAGTCACCGGGTGCAGCCAGGTGTCTCGGCCGACCCAGATCGTCAGCAGTGAAGAGCGATTACTGGTGATGACGTCACGTTGTAGTCATGGGGACGTGACGGGTGATGTGACGGTGACGTGACGGAGCCGAGCGCTGCAGGGCCGTCGGGACGTGACAGCGACGTGGCGGGACGTGACTGCGCAGTGGAGGAGTGCCACAGCCGCGGACCGAGTTCCCTACACTGTAACAAGTTGAAAAGGGTGTTAAACCATCATTAGCACCTATGGCGACAGTACTGTACTGCTAACGTGCAGCCCGGTATTTAAACATTAGAGGAGCAATTCGAACATTTGGCCATCCGCATATTTAACAGGAAATGGTCGATAATATCGAGCCAATGTTCACTAGACATTGTTTAGTGTGTGATCAGTGATGATCGTTGCCAGCGCCACAGCACGTGTTCCTCAAAACAAAAATAGGAAAATAATTCAGTTGTATTCGGTAGCTCGTCACTATGTGCGGCAATTGAC
>JARFNZ010176562.1:11120-25937 GCA_031763405.1 Balanus nubilus
CGTTACCAGTATCGTGACACGTGTGACCGTTACCAGTATCGTGACACGTGTGACCGTTACCAGTATCGTGACACGTGTGACCGTTACCAGTATCGTGACACGTGGCTCCCAATCAGCCTAAAATACCTCTACAAATCATATAATGTATAAATAACAGAAATAGAAATAAATAAAATAAGTCGACTTTATTGCACGGCTGAAGACTGTTTTACCATTGATGCAAATAATGCTTAACTTGAGCCGTACATAAACACAAGTGTTAATGTACACCCGGAAGTGCTAATGCCCTCGTGAACCCGAACTCCCGAAAAATCTGCATTTCACCATATTCTAACAACAGATCGGCCATGCCAAGGCCGGCCAAGCACTAATATGTATTACACCACGAGCGAGTACAAATATACAGTTAATCGACGAGGCGAAGTCGAGGCGAGGCGCAACTTTATACTCGCGAGTGGTGTAATTATTTTATCCCGCGCCGCCAAGCTATATCAAAAAGCACAGGACACTTCTCAGTCGTGGTTTATCAAATCGATAATCACCATATGTTGATTAAATGTGATATCGGTGTGGGATAAATCGTTTTATCCCACGCCGACATCAGTGTTTGCCATTGAAGCACGTGTTGAGACAATTTTTTAATCGACCGTCAGATAACTGGAAATTTAATCATCATAGGTATAGTGACTATTGATTTGATAAACCACGGTCCAGAAGTCTTCATGTGCTCTTTAATATGGCTTGGCGGCGCGGGATAAAATAATTACAACACTTGAGATCATAAAGATGCGTTAATCGACTCGGCTACTCCTCGACTGCATGTTTATACTTGCTCGTGGTGTAATGCATATTATGTACTCGCGACATTAGAGATTTAGTCGGTTGAACTGGCCTTCGGCTCGTCCATAAAGTAAATCGTTATTGTCACCCATGCATAAAACTATATTAAACGGAAATATCTAAGTAATCAGGAAAGCAACATATTATTCACCGTTATAACACGGGTCAAAAACTCCACGTACTTAGCGAATTCACAACATGCAGATGTCGTTAATTACGATGATTGTATTCATGTCCTTGTTATTTTTTGAAGACTTTTACAATGACGACGCTGGCAATATGGAATAAACCACCCGCCTGAGTTGCGCTTCCGGTCATTAGCCCAGTTCAGACGACCTGTCGTGACCGTCTGCTGCAACCCTTGTGCATGTGGCAGCAGGTAGTGACAGTTGCGTTCTGCTTTGTTCCAGGAGAGATACCATGGAGCGGCGGACCAGGAGCGGTGACCCGTGGGCCGCCAACGTCCTCGGCTTCCTGGCCGTCCTGGCCATCTCACTTTCAGCTTGTAACGGTAAGCGCCCCGCGCAGATGATGTGCATAAGTTATGTAATTGGCAAGTGTGAGTGTCAACGGAATGTGGAGTGGTGAAAATGAGACGCCATTCTGATAAAGTGTAATGCTCCCGCAGTCTTAACTGAGAATCAGGGTTGGTAAATTTAAGCCTCTACCTTGCTTAAATAGGCTAAAAACACGGTTTAAACCGGCGTATACAATATTATAATAAAATCCACTGGCTGGCATACCTATATTCAACTTAAGCCGGCTTATATTGTTTAGGCCGATTAAAATCATGGTTTAAACCAGCTTAAACAATATTAATCAAAGCCACTGGCTAGCATAAAGTCAATTTAAGCCGCCTTTTGCCAATCCTGTTAAGAGTATGGCAAGTGTCCTTTATGTGGCATTAAAATGTAATATTTGTAAAGTGAGACAATTACTTGTTGTCATTTTTAAACTAATTTATTCACCTCCCTTTACTTATTTTATGACAATAATGGAATATACCGACATATCAGAATGAAAGAAAACGCTTTCATAAAATATTTGTTTTGATAAAAAAATAGATAGCAAGTGTTTCCTTGATGTTGCGGTATCGCCCATGCGGCCTTTTCCCATCCCTACAGCTACTGTTTTGGAGTGAGGACAATTAGCACTTTTGATACTTCTACGGTTGATACCAAGCAGACGGGCTATTAGGTATATACCTACCATGATAGATAAATTAGAAGTCACAAATGTCCCAAGCGCGCCAAGCAAGATCACTAAGGTGCTTATAAGCGAATACATAATTATTAAATTGAGTGTCTACCCAGATCACCTAAATAAATTATTAACATTAACGTCGAGTTCTAGGCACCTAACAATTTTTTTGCTGATAGAAAATACAAAACTGCAATTATCATTCTGCGCTGATGTTCACGCTATCATAGTTTTTGTAGTTTCCTGTTTCAAACATCACAAAATCAACCGTTTGCTAGTGAAGTCTGGTGTTTTTAACAAGGATACTAGATGTTAAGAATGAGTGGACATTAGAATCAAATCAACTCATTAAAGATATGCATATCAAATGCCGTTGTGAGAAAATGAACTGAGATGGAAGTATATTGATGGTTTTATTTATATTGTTTGGATGCTTCAGGAGCATCGTAAGGATTTTTGTTTAAAAAAATAGACAGTACTTAGGCTGCGAAATAATTTGGAAATTCAAATAATGTCAAGTAGGCTAGTACGGGCCTACTTGGTAAGTACCGTCAAAATCCAACGTGAAACGCTTGCCAATTATGTCTTAAAATATGTTATGATGTGGTGCTGTATGAAAAAGTGAAACATTTGCAATACATGATTTACCTTGTGTTCCCATTTAAACTGTTAACTTCATTTTATTGTTAAATGGTTACTATTTCCCTATAAATCGTTTATTGCTTGCTGAATGTTAGGCATTTGAATTACAAAATTATATTTGAATGACCTTACAAAATTATTGTTCAAGGTTTAGTACATTGTGTATTCTTCAATATTAATTTTCAGCCACGTGCCATGATCACATACCTATAATTGGTAAATTTCCACCATTCATCTTTGGTAATATTTGTGATAGTGGTCTATGGCTGAAAATTCATATAAAATTATACATTAATGCAGGTACTAAAACCTGAATAATAATTTTGTAAGGATTAAGAGATCATTTTGACAAAATTAATAATTACTCGTTAGCGCAACTAAACGGAAAACTGTCAACGTAAGATAATTAGGAGTGTGATTATCATATAATATCCGTTGTTTCTTTCAAGCGTCATACACACTCGCAGAACAGCCAGAGCTGCTTAATCTCACGTGAGTAAGATGACAATCGAATACGAAACTATATTCGCACTCGAGTTGTGAGCTGTTTATCCTTTTGGCGGCAGCCGCGGTGGCGTTCGAGAAGCTGACGGACATGGACTACCGGGGCAACACGTACTACACGATCCGTAACCTGACGCTGTACGAGTGCCAAGGCTGGTGCCGGGAGGAGCCAGAGTGCCAGGCCGCCTCCTTCAGGTGAGTCCCTGCCTCCCTCCCCTACGCCAAACGATACCGACCCAGCCCCTCCTTGTCCTCCGTCGTCCGACCATGAGATATCGCCCTGACCGGGTGAGAACTACCGATCCGGCGTGTCTCTGCACTGAGCACGCACTGCACGGGCCGGGAAGGGGCTAGCAATGCAACCAGCACGTGTCTCCTCGTCGTGCAGTGATCAGTCAGCTGTGAGGTTCGACCGACCGGCCAACGCCCTCCAAATCTGCTGGTCATCCGCCGCCGTCAACTAGCGTTAGACGACACGTTAAGTAGGCTATCCAAGTAATAAAAGACCACAGTTCTGCTTCACCTGTTAACCAAGTTGCGAGCTCATCCGTGACAGACTTTTCATGGGCAATAAAACATGTGATATAACTTCTTTCTTCCCAAATTTCCGTCTCGATCTGAACGCTCTTCTTCTCAGCCAGTGACTCCGAATGAACTCGCGACTGAGACCATCCCAGCGATAATGACGAGACGTCTTCCGTTCCAGTTTCGTGACGAACCCGCTGACGCCGGTGCAGGAGACGGTGTGTCTCCTTCAGAACGAGACCTCCGCAAACAACCCGTCAGCGGTGCCGAAACGAGCAGTCAGCACCTACTACATGGTCAAACTCAGGATCCGATCAGGTAGGCCACCGATTGATTCCCAGACCCCAGTGCCTGTTACACCGAGATCCCGTTTCAGAGGTCGGGAGTCCAACTGTCATGATGAACACTGAGAACTCTAGTATTCCGAGGTGCTTGGCGCTTGGCATCCCCGCGTCACGCTTGAAGGCTTCGAGTGGGGCATGCGTGTTTAGGGGTGCCGCAACAAACACGGTTATATAGCGCCCAGAAGCTTCGATTTACTGTCGGTTAGGGTTGCATGCAGTAATTGAAATAAGCGCTTCAAGTTAGCTTTATCAAACGGTTTGTTATTACAATGATTTTAACCGACACTTGTGGCATATTGATGACCACATGAGAATTCGGACCGTCACGTGGGAAAACTCAGCACCCATATGGGTCCGCTGCAGCGTCAGTTGCTTACCGCTGGGACCAAAGACTGACTGGAGTACGGACCGGTATTAGTTGAAGAACAAAACATACCGGTCTGTGCATCACCCGGGCGTCACTGCCGGCCGCCAGCCGGCGAATACGTGCCGCGAGTACTGTAAGAGAGCGGGCAAACCGCTGCGTGGAGAGTCCACCGCCATATGGTCCGGATGGCCGTCGACCGCCAGTAATGTGGACCCGACACCAGACGGTGTGAAGATGGGACCGTCTCGCGAGTCACGGGAGGCGAGAGACCGGACCGGACCGGACCAGACAGCTCTGCTGCTACTGCTGATTCTGAGAGACAGCAGCAGAGAGTGTCATGATGAACTGCTGTCTCAGATCAGCTATCGAGGAAACGCACTAATGAAACCGTACTTAGCTCAAAGTTGTTGATGGCATGTTAAGTGCGCCAGTTTTACGTAAAATTAAGGAACCGGGTCTTAAAGAAGCCATCGAAACTGGGCTTTTCATTACTTGACTTACATTGTTGTCGTCATATCTTCTTTACGAGGAAGGCGCTTAATTCGTTCAGTGATTATTGGGAAAACCCGTGACATGTAACTGCCTATCATTGAACCCGACGATGTTACATGAAGCGCAAAGTTCTAGGTGGCGGCGGCGCGTACCACCATCGGAATTCTCAATTTATCCACTCTGAAGACGTCGTGTGACTGCCGACTTGCTACCGTTATTCGTAACCGCGTGTCGGAACAAAAACAAACCCATCGGCTTCGAAACTGGCCACCTAACCACCACCGATCACGTCCTCCAACTATTGAACGAACCAGTTGAGCGTTTTTCCCGCAACAAGATGCGACGACAACAGTCCAGTTACGCTAATGAAAGGGCACTCACCCAGAGCCACCTCCGCTTTTTCAGGCAGCAAATCAAACCATCACATCCTAGTCCCTCAGCAGAACAGAGTCGTGAGAATGTCGCTCCGTGCCAATGCTTTGTGTCGACACACCTTAACGAACCGATACCGCGCCGCGACTGCCGGACCATCATGGCCGACGCGGTGTTAACGGCCGCGTCAAATCAGCGCGTTCGCCGGTACGCAGCGGCCCCATCAGAGTCGCCCATTGTGTCCGAGGGTCGTGGCACATTGGTAATTGCGTGCACCGTGCAGCACCAAAGGCCGCAACGGTGCCAGATTGGTGCTGCGGGGCTGAATGTCCGGGGGAGGGAGAGGGAGTGATTGTCGCAGTGCGAGTCCGTTATCCGCGGAGAATCAGTCAGGAATACCGGTCCTGAACGGTGACGTGCTGGGATGATGACTCGGTTAGAATGTCGAACATTTGGGACATTCCACCCCGGGCCAGCAATTAGTCCGCACAATGAACTGTGAAATTAATTGGATCGCGGTGGTTAAATTGAATTCAACGATCAAAGCCTTGATTTTTACAGACGTTTCACTGAGGCGTCGAATTAACAACTCATCTGGAAAAATAATGTACGTAACAAAGTGAATGTGGACTAGATCCGTGTCTAAGGTAACAACATCTGAAAAGATAGCTTGCAATCTGCATGCATGCAAGTATGGCATGAGCTATCGATGACGCCAAGCTAAGTAACATATAATATAATGAACACAGACATTTGTATTCAATGTGTGAAGTCCAGATGATCGTTGGCGCGTTAACCCCAGCCGGCACGGTCATTGGCTTCAGATAAAGTCTGTAACCGTCCGTGGACCTTCGAGCGCGTGCCGAACAAGATGCTGCAGGGCCTGGACAATGCTCTCATCTTTACCTCCACCAAGGAGGCCTGTCTGGCCGCCTGTCTGAACGAGGTAAGGATGTCTGGCCGCCTGTCTGAACGAGGTAAGGCTGTCTGGCCGCCTGTCTGAACGGGGTAAGGCTGTCTGCCGCCTGTCTGAACGAGGTAAGTACCGCCACACTAGACCTGAGCGGGGTTCGGACCGGGTCGACAAGCTGCTCGTTTGTGGCAGGTAAGCGGTGTGGGTGGAAGTTGGAGCCCGCCCCGTTCGGACCAGATGGTGTTATCTACAGGAGTGGACCGGTCGGTGACCAGTCCTGACCAGACTAGTCAGGTCACCTTTGACCAGCCCCGTCACCTTTGACCAGCCCCGTCAGTCAGTCCGGCAGCACCGCGATAAGTCCGTACAAAACTGCCGTGGCGGCTCAAAAATGCTAAAACAAGTTTGCTAAGAAACATGAACCAGAAAACCTAGAAAATTACAGGAAATTAACATATTCGGTTTCCTTATGCAGAAAGAACCGATATAAAAACAAGGATCTTAAAATGTGTGTTTCTAAATTAGGAAAGATGTCAATTAACGACCCGTTTCAGTGTTTTTGGGAGAAGTAAGGCTTAATGTCCACTCCCTGGATCTCCCCCTGCACCCCTGCCCGTCTGACCTCGTCTGACCTCGTCTGACCTCGTGTGGCCCCGTCTGACCCCGTCTGACCCGGTTGCCGTGCCTCAGCGCCGGTTCGTGTGCCGCTCGGCCGAGTACAACTACGTGACGCTGCAGTGCCACCTCTCGGAGCACGACCGACGCTCCGCAGAACAGACGGCCAACGTCGTCGACGTCCAGGGCGTCGACTACTTCGAGAACCTCTGCCTCGGCAGTAAGTCGTCAGAGAGACCGTAGTCACTGGCCACAACACGCTCAACCTACAGAGACAGGTCTGACAACCTTGTCTGAGATCCCAGTTCAGTTCTAAAGTGCAACATTAGGTCAGTATTCAGAAAATCAGAAGCAGACTCAGTGACGATTATATTCGCTGTGGGTTAAACGACGGGGGTCATTGGACGTGCTAGCGGCATAATGCGATTCTAAATAGATGCCAGCTGGTGACCAGTCGTTGCATTTGTTATTCATTGTCAGCTCACGGAGCCTGTGGTGTCACGTGTCCCGGGTGGCCGGCTACACTGACCCAGTCATACAACCGCTGACCAGCGGCCCCCAGTCGTGGCCCGGAGTGGCCGGCTACACTGACCCGGTCATACACTCGCTGACCAGCGGCCCCCAGTCGTGGCCCGGGTGGCCGGCTACACTGACCCAGTCATACACCCGCTGACCAGCGGCCCCCAGTCGTGGCCCGGGTGGCCGGGTGGCCGGGTGGCACTCCATGGCGGTGCCTGAGCGGTGCTCGGTGCTGCTCAGTGGACCGGAACGCCAGCCGGCCGGGTGATTCCTGGTTCACCGGAGGCGCGGGGGTGGCGCGGCCTTCCACCGCCACCGCCCCCACAAAACACCAGGAGAAGACCAGAATGCCGACAAAGAATACCCGACCCGGGAGCAGCCGGCTCGGCGGCACGCGTCTCTCCATGAGCCTCCACGCGCCACGCCGGCTGAGTGTTGGCTACCGGCGGCGGGGCGTCATCGGTCGGACGGCGTCGGTGGGGAGTCACCCCGTCACAGGCGGGCGGCACCGCTGGTACAGTGGCCCACAGAGCTGAGGAGGGACACGCTCGGCTGCCGGCCGGCCCGTTAGCTGCACCCTCATCCCGCCCGCGGCCATCAGTCAGCGGTGTGAACAGTGCCAACCCGGCCACGCTCGGCAGCGGCGGTGACATCGTGCCGACTCCGTCACGGCCTTGCAGATGGATATGGCAGCATACGATGCAGAAGTGCAGGCGGCCGTGGACCGGCGGGCGGCCGGCGGCGATGACCGATACCGGCTGACCTGGTTAGTGGTAATGGTAATGGCCTGATGGAGTTCACATGACGCTCATACAATGAGCATGGCAACAGATATGGAAGAAATGTCATTAATGTGCGAAGTGGATGGGTTCATGTCATGGGGGAGTTAAAGGGCGTAGGTACCTAAATTGTTAGATCCTGTGATCAACAAGGAATATGTGTGGTAGGTAGGCATGTAGAATATGTGTGGTAGGTAGGTATGTAGAATATGTGTGGTAGGCACGTAGAATATTGTAACCTCGTGTGTTTTGGGGCATAAGCGTAGGAATGGAGGGGGGGGGGGGGGGGATGCCCTCCCACATTTTTCTGCCAATTTCCTTGCCAAAATTTCCATTTTTTCTTTTAAAACAACATTTTAAGCGGCAAACGATTCATCAAGGCGAGAGGAGCTCAAATCTGCAAATAAATATACTTATCACAGGGGGTTAGGGAGATTGGGACAAAAAGACCCGCCGGGGAAAAACAATGATCCTTAAGTTATCCATCCTTAACTTGTTGATAGTTGACAACTTAAAGGCAACGATTTTCACTGCACAAGAGAAAACGGTCTTTGAAAAGTTAGGCGCGTAAATCTGGGGGATCAGCACGGTGCTGTTGCAAAGTGGCAGACAATAGCGCGATTTAACGTTCATTTGACCAACTTAGAAAACCCCGTCATTAACAAACTTTATCATCTAGTATCGTCAGATGAAAGGGGATAAAAGCAGTCGCATTGAATCTACGAGTCTACGACACTCGGGGATAAAATGTGCTACATTTGTCAAACTTTGCAACATTTGTCAAACTAAGGAATAAGTATGGGGCCGGACTTCAGCCTGAACGGTCCTAGGGGGTCGCCCGCACACTAGTGGCAACATCTCCATAAAAAAACATACAATCCGGAAATCGCTTCGGTAGATTTACGGATAGGTAAATTATATAAAGAAACTACATGGGGTGGGGCGTCTTGCCCAAGCCATGTGGTAAAACGCCCCACTTGTACTCTTTACGGAACTCGACAATTACACGTTGAACCTTTAAAACGAAGATCGACCTGCACATTTTTAAACAAAGAAACTCATCAACAAACGTGTCAGTGTCGAGTTCCGCCGATTTCAGTCAAAATAAATTTCACTATGAATATTTAAACGCTAAGGGAGTCTTGTCGTCTAAGGGAGTCTCTAAACGTCTTGTCCTGGTCTTCCCCTCATTTTCCTCAAGAGGATATCAAAGTTTTAGTTGCCCCCCCCCCCCCACACACACACTTCTCGTGACGTGTTTCCGTGACGTGACGTTATGTTTTCGTGACGTGACGTTGTGTGACGTTGATGTTGTAACGTCAATGTTTTTAGAAATTCTATTAGCTTTAGATAAATAGTGAAGTCATACTTAGTAAAATTAGTGAAGGTAAAATTTGAGAGGGTGGTGTAACAGTTGTGTTAAAAAAGAGTTGTGGTAAAATTTGACGATGGTGACTCTCTCAATGCGTCGTGAAGTGAGTAGGAAGTGGGAGGGGTGCACAGGACCAGGACGCGGGTGGGCGTCATATTCGGGCCGTTCCGCCACATGCCGCTGGCGGGCGGGGCATTGGAATGGCATGTGAGACGATGCGTACGTGACGGGAGAGACCAACCGTGTCCAGAGACACACAGAGGGAGAAAGACAGCCAACGGTGACTACCAGGGCGTCTCATAAATTCCGGCTCTCCACGCTTCATACACCGCAGGACTGGGCTTATAACCGTACAAGAATGTCAATGAATAGCGGTGTCTACGCTACAAGCTTTTATAGGTTTTGATGTCCTCAATGTTTGACACTTTTCCAACTTCCTAAGAATGGATTGTATTTCACGGCAGGTGGCCTTATAAAAATATATATGTGCCCGCCAATTGCTATCATTTCTACAATGCAATTTTTGCATTGACTGTGAGTAGGTTCTTAAAGGAACATTGTCAACCTTTGGCGGTAATGTAAAAACCGGTTAAAATCAACGTAACGAATTTTGTGTCACTGATGGTAAGGCTCAAACGTGCAGCAACATCACCAAACAGGATATATTAGGAAATTATTTTTGACTCATCTCCAACTCTCAAAAGAATTGCCTGATTATGATCCGCACTATTTCGGCATGATGGCCGCCACCATAAATATTGCATTTTTCATATGTTCTTGGTGATGTGTTCTGCTACGCATTTTGTTTATTTCGCTAAAATATAGCGACCATAAGAATTGCATAAATTACAAAATTAAATTATGGATTAAATTAAAGTAAATTTTATTCAAATAGATTAAATCACAAATTAAAAACGATCCTTTCGAGAGCTTCTGCTATGCTGTTTGTTTACATTTCTTTTGCGCCGCCAAGCAGAATATTCAAATTCGCAGCGGAGGATGGACCAAAGACGGGCGTAATCCGACGACACGGTAAAGGGCATTTGTACTTAACTTAGCCACAGCATGTGCGAATCGTGTTAATTCATGTTTTTCGAAATATAAGAGAGGACCGTGTTTGACTAAAAAATAATTGATAATATAATTTTGAACGAAAAAAACGATGGTAACATTCTTTTGTTGGTACACTCCAAAATCCGAATTAAATTTATCCTTCAAATGTCATGTGGTGACGATGCGATTCCAGTCTCTCCAGAGTCTGTTGGGTTAGGACAAGTACCTACGGTTTTATTAAAACTACTACAAAAAATAATCTTTGAATTCAGATTACAGACGATTGAGGGCGAAGTTTTTGAAACGGACTGGAGCGGTTTAACAGGGGAAACTGGCTCTATCACATATCAAATTTTGTATTTTAGGGAATGAGTCCATTTCTACTCAACGACTATGAGTCGAGCATAACCCTGACTGGTACAGGCACAGCACAACAACAGCATTACCCAAGTGAAGTGGTACTAGATTGATGTACCGCAACAACAGCATTACCCAGCATTACCCAGCAGAAGCGGTGGTGGTCTGATACAGAACGACAGCAGCATTACCTAGTATAACCCAACAGAAGTGGCGGTGGTCTGACACAACACGGCAGAAGCATTACCCAGCATTACCTAACAGAAGCGCTGGCGGTCGTATACTCACAGCACAGCAGCAGCATGTAACAGAAGCGATGGTGGGCCTCGATGCGGTACCGGTCCTGCTGTGGCAGGGGCTGCACGTGGAACGTGGACGTCGCGCTGCCGACCAGCGGCAGAGTGGCCATCTTCTCCCGGTAGGTGACCGTATAGCGCCAGTCGTCATAGCTCCCCGACTCCTCGGCCAGGTCGAACTCGGAGCTGGAACTCGCAGAGCCATGGTTCAGCTGAAGTGACGGACCATCTCGGCTGCCATGCTGCCGATGTCATGTGACATCGTCGTCGGCAGTGGAAGCGGATTGCATAGGTGGGTGGGTCGGCATCTCCCGGGATGAATATATACATACACACATACATACCTCCTGCAGTGGCGGCGCCACCATAAGGTCAGGGGTGGCAGACTGCCAACCCTGCCACGAACATGGGGTGGCATTGACACCCCTGACCCCTGTGATCAAATGCCCCATTTGAAACACTCTTTACAGACGTGAGTTCCTCTCTGACGCCCTCTCTTTACAGACGCGAGTCTCTTCAGAAACTGGTACACAGTGGCGCAACCAGGATTTCGTTTCGGGGGGGTCAAAGACCTGAGGACGGGCCCCCATCGACGACGGGCCCCCTTTACCAAGGGCAGTGTTTTTCTCAATGAATACTGCTACTAAATATGGCATATTATGATAATGGTTATGTAATGAAGAAAGATAAATACCATTTTTTAGGGCGATCAGCTAACCTTTTCAAGTTGTGTAGGGTTTTGAGGCCAGCCGTACATCGGCCATTCGGCCGCAATATCGTGCGATATTTTTTCGCAGCCACATCGCAGCGATGTCACCCTGCCTAAAAGTTATCATCTCGCTGCTCGCTGGCGTAACGCAACTCAGCCAGTCAATTAAAATGTGTTTGGAGAAGCAAATTGCTATTTTGGCTGTCGCACGGGACGGATGAAATTACGGCGATATTGCGTTTGAATGGACAGAGCGCGACAAGAGCATCCCGGGCTGGTCCTTACGCCGGCCGCACTCTGGCCTTTCGGCCGCGATAGCGATTTGGCTGTGACATAGCCTTGCGACTGCCGACATACACAAGCAACACTAACAGAGGACCCACTCTGGCTTCATAATGGTCCTCTCTTCCTGACGGCCCACTTCATCCTGACCTCCAGAGTACCTCACTCTGGTTTCCAGAGATCCTGCTCAGGCCTCTTTGGCGTCCTTTAGGCACACGCTAACCCACGGCGGTATTTCACTCTGCGCTTTGGAGGGTTCGACCTGTAGCCTCCAAGAGAATGCACTCCAAAACACCAAAAGGCTTTCTGCCTTCCAGATGACCCACGCTAGCGTCCGCACAACCCACTCTGTCTTCGAGAAAACCCACTCTGGCCTCCAGAAGTCCAGAGGCCCCTTTACTCTGACCCAAAATTTGTGTCGCCCATCAACCCACGAGGAGCCATTTTGCTATGTGTCGACTCTCTTGACTGAATCTTGGGCCTGGCACTTGAGTGGGATTTTTTTCTGCAAAATAAGCAGACAGATATCGGAATGGATTCTTACCAAAAAGATAACTACTGCCTGGTCAGGGCTATATCAAAGAAGCAGAGAGTTGCCGGAGTGGGCCCCTAACTAAAAGGCAGTCAGCTGGGACCTCTATCAAATAATCTAGAGCGCTGCCAGAGCAAAACTCAATCAAAGAATCAGAAAGCAGACAGAGCTGGCCCCTATCAAAGAAGTAGTAAGCCGCCAGGACCGGCCTCTATCAAAAGAGCAAAGAGTTGTCATACGGGTCCTCTCGAAAGAAGCAGGGAGTTGCCGGAGCGAGCCTCTACCAAAGAAGCAGTTGCAACCGCCAGAGCGGGCCCCGATGAAATGGCAGGGAGCAACCAAATACAGAATCCTGCTATGTATGGGAGCCCGTTATACAATGCCGGCTCCAACCAAATAAACAGTCAGCCGCCAGAGCAGACCCCTGTCAAAGAGCTCCAAAGCGGGCCCCTGCCGAGAAAGATTGATGCAAGAGCGGGCCGCCCCACTAAAGCTGTAGAAAACTCGGTAAATGGGCCCTTCTAAAGAAGCAGATAACTCAGAATAGCCTTTATCCTCCTTAAGACGCGATTGGTTTCTTAGCGGGCCCCTACCAGAATAGCGGGCTGTTGTCACAGCGGGCCCCTTCCAGAATAGCGGACTGTTGTCACAGTGGGCCCCTTCCAGAAAAGCGGACCGTTGTCACACCGGGCCCCTTCCAGAATGGCGGACTGTTGTCATAGCGGGCCCGTTCCAGAATAGCCGACTGTAATCACAGCGGGCCCCTTCCAAAATAGCGACTGTTGACAAAGCGAGCCCTCTTCAAGAAAAGCGGACTGTTGTCACGTATCACAGCGGGCCCTTGCCAGAAAAGTGAACTGTTGTCACGGCGAGCCCCTTCCAGAATTGCGGAATGTTGTCACAGTGGGCCCCTTCCAGAATGGAGGACTGTTGTCATAGCGGGCCCCTACCAGAATAGCCGACTGTAATAACAGTGGGCCCCTTACAAAATAGTGACTGTTGACAAAGCGGCCCCTTCCAAAAAAGCGGACTGTTGTCACAGCAGATCCCTACCAGAATAGTGGACTAGTTATTGACACAGCGGGCCCTTCCAGAAATAGCGCACTGTTTTCAAAGTGGGTCCCTTCCAGAATAGCGACCGTTGTCACAGCGGGCCCCTTCCAGAAAAAAGGACTATTGTCACAGCGGACCCTCATCGAAGAAGCAGTCAGAGCGGGCCCCCTCAGAAATTTCGGGGGGGTCAGCTGACCCCTTTGACCCACCTGGTTGCGCCACTGACTGATCGTGTTTTTGTTCTGAGGATGATCACTGATGGGTAAATTGTATACCCACCCCTGCCGGATTTTCGTAATAGCTTCAAAACAATGGTAGATATGGACATTAAACTTTTTGTATCTTATCTGGTATCAGTTTACCGTCTTCCTAGAACGTTTTATGAAGATTGGTTGAGATATTTCGGAGAAAATCACATTTTAATGACGTCATATCACGCCATTTTCGGTCCAAAATCAACAAATGTTTGATCGCTCATAAAACGACGAGTTTTGAAGGAAATTGCAAATAAAGCCGTCAAAAGAAAGGAAATGACAATCTCCTAAAAATGGCCATCTCGGATTTGTTAAATTTCTGATTTTTGGCCCTTAAAATTAAAAAGAAACTTATTTTTGGGGGAGATGGAAATAGCCACAAAATCCAAAATTTTGAAGTCGGAATATGTGTGATAGACCTACATATGAGCAATTTTTAAACTAAATTTAAAATCGATATCTTCATTCTTCAGCAGCAAATGACTCCAATAAGTGCATAATTTGATGACGTCATTTTTCAATTGCGTCTTTTGGCTTTCCTAGACCACTTACGTAAAAAACATATGACAACATTGGATTCCTCGGGCAAAACTGGATCACAAACGTGTGTTTTTTATTAAAAATTATGAATCTTTAAATCTGACCTTATTTGTCCTGACCTTGGCCTGATCATTACTTAAAATAGGGTCAGATGGTAAAATGACCGTTACCATCGAATTATACGTGTGTAACAACCAAGAGAGCATGTGTCATACGGTTTGTATGTAACTTTTGCACATAGTGACCTTTTGTGACCT
>JARFNZ010176563.1:0-16278 GCA_031763405.1 Balanus nubilus
CCGCCCCCCCCCCCCCCCCCCCCCCCCCCCCCCCCCCCCCCCCCCCCCCCCCCCCCCCCCCGGACAAGTCGTTCTGACACGAGCGGAGGCCCGGGACAGGCTAATTTCGGTTAATCACGACCGGGACTAGGAAGGCATCGATCACGGTTTCCGGTGGACAAATCGATTGGCTGATTAGGACGGTCCACGGGGCTAAGTGGCCGGCAATGGTTCTCACCGCAGCGGGGGGGGGGGCGGAAGGGGGGAGGGAGGGGCAAGCGACACGCTGGGTGACCGCGTCAGTACACAAAGACACTGGCACTGCAGCGAATATAGCGCACGGACCAACGCGCAGGTACGAGGAGTCGCGATACAGGCAGTCTGGTATAACAATGAAGTAAAGTAATGTAATGGTTGTGTAGTACGTGGTGTTCCGGGACCTAACCATGTCACCACCGCCGCCGCCGCCGCCACCGCCACTGCCACCGTCACGACATCTCCACCGCCACCGCCACCGCCACCACCACCTTCGTCGCGGGGCGCTCCGTCGGCCGCCGTAATCCGGTCATTACTCCTGGAGCGACGGCGGGGCCGATGACTGCGTTCAGCCGCCCTTGTTAGGACCGACGTCGGCTGATTAATAATAATTATCGGTTTAAAAATCGGCGTCGTCGGCGCTGCGCCGCCCGAGACGGCGCGCTGGGGGAGCGGCGAAAAAATCTCCCGCGACGCGAGGGTGACAGCCGAGGGAAAACCTCCGAGGGGAGACGCCGTCCCCGCGAGCACACGATGAATATGCATGAGGATTCGGTTCTCGATAGTGAGGGTAATATCGGCGAATAGCGGTAAAACTGAAGACGGACTTAATTACGCCCGCTGAAAGAGCTGGGGAGACTGAAAGGGTGAAGCGGCGGCCGTCTGAAACCCGACGATCTGGGAGCCGGCGGTGGCACCATTTGCATAGCAGCTCTACACCTGTTGGCCGGTTATGGCGGAGCTGGGAGCGGCCGGAGGGCGAGACAGCCGCCGACCAGCTCCATTCACCGGGGCCGGTTCACATGTCGACGGCGGCTCTGTCCGTCAGCGCAAGCGGGGGTCCCACGAGGTCCGACAGAACGGTAATCGCTCTAATTTCTCCCAGATGTCCGCCGGGTGCCGTGGGGGAGGGGGAGGGGGAGGAGGTTGAAGGGCGGAGCAGGGGGTGATTAATTTGACTAGCCGCTGGGGAGGGAAGGGGGGATGTCCGACCCGCCGTCCGGCCCCACCGTGCGAACCAGCCCTTCCCGTCTCCTCGCCACTCTGCCGTCGGCGGTTTGCAACAGTGCTGGGCGGCTCCGACGCGACGGGGAGCGGAAGGTCGGACGCGACGGAGCGGAAGGTCGGACCGGCAGCCGGTGCTCAGGGACGGCTCAAGGACCCCGCCAGCACCAACAAACATGTGGTAGCGCCACGCGCCACTCGGCGGACTTCCTCGACCACCAGCACCGGAGAGCGCGGTGAAGGAGGAAGAAGGAAAGTAACTACACTTCCCCAGACGGGCGTTTCAAGTCAACTTGGCGTACATGTTGTCGAGTTAATGTGGATCGCTGCTGGTTCCGATGACGTGACGATCGGGCGTCATCCGTCATGCCCGGCCCAGGTCGGCGGCGTGACGTCGCGATGTGTCACGTTCAGCGCGTGCCGAGACGGGGCGTCGGACCAAGTGTCGCCCCCGCCGCCGCTGTCGCCGTCGTCGCCGCCAAACACAACAGAACAGCCGATTAAATTGATCGACACTGCTGCGTCGGGCGGCACTCGAGGAGGGTTCCGCCGGGGACAACTCTGGCAGCCTGGACGACTGCAAGTCACAAACTAACCACTAACCAGAACCAGAGGCAAGGCTGGTGACGTGACAAACCAGGGGCAGCACTGATGTGGGATGTGGGACTGATGACTGATGTGGCAGGACTGACTGGTTAGAGATTGTCTCGTTGCGTCTGAGTGTCGCCTTTGACGGACATCACCCGCCGCCCGCCGCCCGCCGGTCGCCAGCCGTCAGTCGCCAGTCGCCGTCAAACCGACATGCCGGCGGGGTCGGCGAGCTATCACCAGGATCGGTCCATTTTTACCCGCCAGCCGCTCTCGGCTCCCTCTGATCTCTGTTTATCATATGGCAGCACAAATCCTATGACATCTGGACAGTCATATAAATTAGTCACGGCTCAGGCGGCGGCGAGGCAGATCAAAGAGCAGGCGCGCCAGGTCACGGCCCATTTACGCCCTGGGATGATAGGAGCAATGTGGCGGCCGGCTGCAGGGCGCTCCGAACTGATGGACCGCCCCCCGGCACCCCAAGCACCGCCCCTCCCCTCATTCTTCCCGCCTAGCTCTGTGGGGCGGGTCGGGGCTGTGCGTGTTGCACAAATCAGGGTGGTGCTATTTTCGGCCAATAGATGGCAGGGAAGTCGTGTGGCTACAGAGACGATACCTTGGGATTGCTTGGAGGAATTCAAACCTTATTGGAGAACGTTACAATCTATTTGCTCATTTGTCAATTTTCATGCTGAAATATACAATATATTCCTGAGCCAGGTTTTCTCTCCTTAAGATCGTTTTCTTTGTCCCGTGCAGCACCTGAGATACTTCTCACAGAACAGCTACAAATCATATTTCCAAACGGGATTACACATGAACAGTCACGATGACGCAAAGCTTCCGAACCTTCCTAAGCTTGCCGGGCCAGTACCCAGCTCTGGGTCCTGATCAAGTCCCCCGTCCGGACACTTCCCTCGTCCATCGCGATCAGCGTCGCGCCGGCGACCCGAGCGACGCGTCGCCGTCGCCGTCCGATCCAGGTCTCCGAGCCTGTCGCGCGCCGTGTCGCCATCGCCGCGGCTGACGGCGCCCGACCGCCATTTGGCACGGCGTCATCGGCGGGCCGCGATGCCGTCGCGTCCCAGGTCGTTCGGCCGCCCCCGGAATGCGGATTTATGTGTGCAGGGTGTGACGCGACGTCGCGGCAGAGGGCCGCCTGATACCGGGGCATCGATTTAGGGGCGCGCCGGCCGGCTGCCGTCTGATGACGTCTGCCGGGTCGCGGTGACGTCCCGCCCTGCCAGGTCACAGGGCGACGCTTTATCACCGTCCTCGGAGCGGAGCGGGACGATGGGGAGGGGTGGATGGAAGGAGGGGGCGGGGCGACACGTGCCGGGTATGGAGGGGGGGGGGGGGTTACGGCGGGGGTCGTTTGGAAGCGCAGTTGATGCGTCGAGTCATCGCCAGTGGCCGACCGAGTGTTATGCCGGGGGCGTGAAGATTTTCGATAGAGACATGGCGTGTGGCGGAGTGTGTTAATGCGCTCCGCATACGGCCAATGAGCTGCTGCCGTTCCCTGCCTCTGAGGGCGTCAGGTATTCCGACCGGCACGCACCAGCTGGTCCCGTCCTTATTCGGAGTCCGGCGCCCTGGTGAACCGCTCGGAGTTCTGTGCAGCATGCAGCGGGTCCATCCCGGCCCTGCTGACCGACTGGGGCGAGATATTTCCGGGATTTCCAGATGGACGTCAGAGGATCCTCCCATATGGATCTCTCATGAGAACTCGAGGAGGGGGAGGGGTGCGGGATCCAGTCAGAGGGAGCAAATTTCCCGGGGGACCCGCTTAGAACTCAGAGAAGGATGCTGTTGTTATGTGGGTTTACCAATCCCTTCATCCGGCCAACTGTGTCCTGTGTCCTGTTATGTGGTTATGGTTATTTTATGTGGTTTCCCAACCGCATAACCAATTTATCTTGCAAGATCACAACTCTTCCTTAAATTCCTCAAAGTATGCCTCTGGCACGCGCACTGTTCTGATGCTCTTCAACTCGGTCTTCCCTGCCTTCGCTGTCGTCTTCATCATTATCTTCGCCCTCGTTTTCATTTTTATTCATGTTCGTTCTCGCCTCTATCCTCGCTTTCGTTGACGCATTCGTCTTCATCTCGTCTTACTCTTAGTCATCCTTGAGCTCCTGCGGCCTGGCCGCGATGCCCTCAGGCGGTTCTCGTTAACAGCTCCTCTCCCTCCGCCCTGGCGCCGCCGCCGCCCGGCTGCCGTTTTTGCCGGTGTTTGGGTGCCGAATAGAGCTGTCAATGACACGACGAGGTGCCGCCCCCCCCCCCTCCCCCCCCCCCGGCCGACGACCGAGTGGGTCTTACACGCGCCCCAGAAACGGCACAGGTGCGCCACGAGTGTCAACAGGGCGCCATTGGCGAGGTTGTCATCCTGGTCTTTGTAAAGGTTGTGATCGGCGGCGATGGGGATGGATCATTTCAGTAGCTGCAGGTATCAGAGAGTCGTTCGGTGAAGAACCAATCCGTGAAGAAGCCATAGAAATATCCAATATGCATGACGTTGGTTTCTCACAATAAATGCAATGTGGAATGCGGCATTTGGAAGCTCACCGTACGTGGGTACTACCCACCTGGTAAGATGTGTCCGTATTTGTTCAGAACAATCCACACACGTGAATACCACCCTATCAGATCACCTGATGGTGGGATTTACTGACTCACTGTAGTGATCGCTGACTAATTACAATACTTTGTGGGCGGACGACAAACGCGAAGCCAGTTTTAGCGTTTCGACATGCAAAGACCTCATTTACGAACATTTCTCGAGTGTTCTCTGGCAAGCTACGTTCGTCCGTGTACTTATACGCTACAACATCGGCTATGTACAAAAGAGGCTATGAAAATGTCAACATTGTATAAGGATGAGTCAGTTATCTGGGATCTTCAACGAACATGTTCAACACCTTGAACCATTTACACAAAGAGCTTATTTGTGGCAAAGAAGTAAAAGTACCTCCTTAAGCCATTAAGTTCATCTTAAGCCTTTAGATCATTCATAACAGCCCTTTTGCTTTAAGCAGAGTCGCCCTCCTTTGTTTTGTCACAGTGCTGGCGTTAAGCCGCAGGGGCACGGAGTACGCGCGACTAACAGTGACTCATTTTGGTGATTGATCGGAGTCAGTGACTCAGTGTGGCGTAACGGAGTGTCGGTTACAGTCATCGAAGCGACGGTAACGTACCGAATGATTGATCGGAGTTAGCGCCAGGAGCCCTGACTCATCCGAGACGCGTTCCATTCGCACTGTTACACAAGCTAGGTAAGTACATACACGAGTTGCTCGAGTTGCACTAGGCTCCGATCGCTAGTCAGTCGGGCGTCCTTGCCCCTACGGAGACGAAGATCGACTACGCCTTAGCTTCGGGTCGAGAGCCGCTCAACCTTCTCATCTAAACATAAAGACGAATGAGTAGCGAGACATGAAACTGAAGATAAAGCTGACTGCGAAGCTGAGTGTGGTGAGGATGTGAAGCTCAGTCTGAGCAAAGAAGGGACGTCAATCAGTCGGAATGATTGCCACCGCCGCCCAGCAGCGGGGTTATAATCAAAACAATCCCGGCCCCGCTGCCGTGTCCCGCGGCCGCTGGGAGAGCTCCCGTCTGATGCGCGCGCCGCACTGCCTCATCGATATAATTAGCTTTTTACGGCACGGGAAAAAGGAAGCGACTCGTCACAGCAGCCAATGATTATCTGCACGGACAGAGGTCGATCAAACGGAGGAGAGCAGAGCTGCAGCAAAAACCGCACAGACTCGACAGGACCAATCACACAGAAAAACTGCCACTAGCCAGTGAGGTTGTTTGCGACGAATTGTAGGTCGTGGCCGGATAGGTAGATGGGTACTGTCGGATAGGTCGGTACTGTGGATTTCCGCCGGACGGGTGGAGGCCGCTCGCTGTCTGCTCTTTTTACACGGTGATTGCTGCTCACGATCAATGCACTGTGACGTTTCCAGTCTCTCGTTATCGCCAGTCGACGGAGAGGCGGGTGTTGTAAGCGCTTTACGTCGAGAGCTTGTCGTCTGGTCCATCGGCAGGGCCCGGCCCGCCCCTGTGGAGAGCATGTCGTCTGGTCCATCGGCAGGGCCCGGCCCGCCCCTGTGGTAATGCTCTTATGCATTAGCAGCTCCGGAGATATCTCCTCAGCTTATCATTGATCGTTAAGCACTTAGAGGACGCCAATGCTGCGCTTGTTCACCTCAGGATGTGGATATGATAGCAGATGGACCAGGTGCTAAGCAGTATAGAATCAATCCAGCGTAAAATAGATGAATGTGCGATCGTTACGTAGGGGACAGAATGGGTCGGACAGGATTAATTTTACATGCGGACCAGAGACCTATGTCTTGCTATAACACGAGACCAGTTTAATTACGGTACCTACTGCCTATCTCACGGACGAAGTGTAAGAGACCTCGTTTCCCCACTGCCACCCAATGTGCGTCCCTATTCAGATACCCGTCCCACCTCAATTGCTCCCTTCCTCTGGCCCTCTGTCATCGGGGTTGAAGACTTGCCCCCTCCCCCCCCCCTCCGTCATCCGCATGAAAGATTTATAACTCCAGGACAAACGGCGTTCGTAATCTGGTAACATCCACCGACACCACCACACCGGTATACCACAAACGGGTAAAACTCCACCATTACCAGCCTCATCCATGTCTCTGAATAATACGGCAACCCGGGCGTCACAATGAGCAGCCACAGCAGTAATTGTGACTAACGGGATTAACGTCGTTAATGTCGCAGATGCCGTTCGATATACATGGCGTCGTCTCCGCGGATGGCCGCGCCGGCGAAGGGGCGTAAAAGGATTACCCACACTCGCGATAATTGGAAAGCTTCGTTATTTATGGACGGCACCGTCTTCCGGCGAAATAACATACAAAAGATATGCACCCTACGTGACACCGAAAGCAAATAGAATCAGCCGCCGGATGGAGGAACTGCACGCCGCGCCGAGTCGCGTTTCTCGTCGTGTCTCGCTGAATAAAGTTGGGACGACGCTCATCCGCCACTGCCACAAAAGGCGTAAATACACATACAATGGATACACAGCTGACAAACTGGCCGAGAAGCGTTCGTGTCGGCATGCTTCCCAGTCGGCCGGCGTTCCACTCCGCAGATGGTCAGGCTCGGTCCGGCCGGACGTTAGCGGGGCGTTATCATTTCATTGATCAGCGTGTTTTAATGACGCGTGCGGCCGGCGAGACGCCATCTGGCGGGCCGCCGGAGCGGGGCTGATCGGGATGATGACACGACCGTTACCCAGAACACCCGTACTAATAAAGGACCGCCGTGAGCCGCCCGGCCAGCCGACGGCTCCTCCAGCCGCCGGCGCTCCCGGGCCGGTGCAGGTGCTGCCCCCGCCGGCCGCCGCCGGAACCTCGCCTGTCGCGCCGCGGCGTGCCGATGTCGCCTCGCGTCACCAGCGCGTCACCAACGTCTCCGACGCGCCACCGGCGTCACCAGCCACCGACGGCGACAAACCCGCCGCGCCGTGGGCGGCCGCGCCGACCGAGCGCCAAAATTGTCACTGCAAGATCACAAAAACGCCGAGCGCCTGACAATCGGTGCTTGATGCGAATGTAAAGTCGACAAAGCCCGCTAATCTCCCGGCGAAAAACTGGGTTCGAGCTCGACGAGCTGCGAGGCGAGACGGCGGCTGTTTGCCGGCGAGGTGGCCGGCAAACAGCTCGGCAGAATGGTGTGCGAAAAGCGACACCACCATCCGGTAATATGCCTGTCGGGATTCGGCCTGACCAGCGCGGATGACGGAACGCATGCGTCGGTCAGCAGTTGGTGAGCCCCTCACAAGATGGCTCTGCCTGTTTGTTTCGGGGCTCGATGCGGTCGAGGAAGCGACGACAGCGGTAAGAAAGTGACAGAATCCACTTCCCGACAAGACACGTTTCGTCAGAGGGCCTCGTGCCAGAACCGACAGCAAAAACGAACGATAAACTTTCATTTCTAACACAGGACTAGAGCGCCTGCAATCGCTCACCCGTCCACACGGCACACCCATCCCTTGGGCAAACCTGCCCCCGTTGCCCCTCCCCCTCCCCCACCTCCTGACCTGTCCGCCCTGTAACAATGCCCCGCAGCGCCCCGCGCGGCTGGCGCCCCGACGCCAATGAATGGGACGCCGCAGTTTGGTTTGGCGCCACGCGTCGCGTGCGCTTGGCACTCGGCGCTGCACCGGACGCCTGGCGACACCTCCCCACTTCACAGCCGCTGCCCGTGTCACCCGGCGGCGGCGGCGGCGGGGGCGGGGGCGGGGCGGCAGATTGGTATTCTCCACTGCGGTCGGTCCGTGGTGGAGTGGTTACTGTACGGGCGCGGGGACCGCCCGCGCTCAGCGGGCCCGGCCCTGAAAACAAATCGACAGGAGTGGTCTCATGAAGACTTACGATACGACTGATCGACTGTGTGCCGTGCCGTGCCGTGCCGTGCCGTGCCGTAGGTCTACACACGGGCTGAGGAGAGCACGTGTGTAGTGTGCACTGTGCCCCAACTGTGTCGAGTGGTGAGCTCACGACAGTCGAGTTGAGTTGAGCTGAGTAGTGGGTGGCCGTTCTCCCAACCTCAGATGACCTGTCTGAGGTCACGCCAGAACCGATCAGCCGTGGTGTCATCGGCAGACGTCAGTTCATACACACAGGCAGCGGTGGCAAGCCGTCAGCAGCCCCTAAGACGTGCCGAGGAGCGGGGTGCACATTTGTCCATCAACTCAACTAATAACGTTCATCAACTCTTCTAATTACCTCCAACTTTTGTCCGCTGTTCAAAAACAACCAGCGGCAACAATGCGCGCTATGCTACGGCGCCATGATTCACTCCGTGTTTGCCTGTGATTGTATGCAGTGTTTATGTTAAACACCGCTGAAGCTGCGGTTCCGTGCCACTCAGCCTGTCGATGGTAGCTGGGAGCTTGGGTGTGCCCCGACCACCTGATTCGGCATCCATCTCTCCCACGGAATACACGAGTCCCAACCGACAACTCCCGGGGCGCCTCGGCAACTCGACAGCCGCACCGCCCGTCACCACCACAATGCGCTGCTTGATGCACTGTGAAATCTAGATACAGTACCTTTCCACAGCCGCAGGTGAACAGGTAGTGACTGATTGCCATATGCGATGTGATGTGATAGAGGTTTACTCCGCGAACCATAATCGGGGATATTCGTGACATAATGCGCATCGGATACGAGCCGGGCGCGGCGTGTTGTGATGGATGAGTATTCGCTGCACCGTGCACACTCATCGTCACTGTGTGCGTAGTGCACAGTGCAACATAAGACGCATCTGGGTGCAGCCGGCCGCCGATTTAGCTCCAGTTGCGTAACGAGCGGGCGGCGACAGAAGTGCGACAGTGCGACACTGTGCGACACAAGACGACGCTACGACAGAGGGCGATATAAGGCGACGAAACGCGACACTGTGCGACGTTAGCAAATGTGCCGCGCGCACGCCTTCGAGCCAATAGAGACGTGCGTTTGGACGAATTAACCTGAACTCCGCACACGTGTTTCATTGGTCTTTCCCCGAGTCGAAACGACTAAAAGTCACGGCGCGGGTCTAACGACTGGACTATTTGTTGGTGCTATTTAGACCTTTTCTACGGTGGCGGCTGCTCCACGGGGGGCGAGCTGTGTGAACCTCGTAGTACGAGGTATGACGTATGTACGGCACGGGGCCGAGCGTGGAGGGGCGCCCTGGCCAATGCCCCCACAAAACACAGCCGGGTGACGCAGCGGGAAACATGACGCTTAAAGCTGCGTTCCCGCTGAGCCGGCTCGCACGTACGATTACCTATCGTCAGAACCGCCAGGTCCATACGGCTCCAAGGATATGGGGTGGTGTGCCCCCGCGGCGTCATCGCCCCCCCCCCCTCCCCTCCCCACACACACCCCTCGGGCCCTCGCCCCTTCCCCGCCGCAGGTCACTGCGGCAGCGTGTCATACAACAATCCTCGTCATCGACGCTATCGTGGAAACGGCACTAAAACACGGGCTAGTATTTCTGCCGCCGTTACTAATGTCACCGGCCGCCCCGTGATTACGCCCTCAGGCAATTAGTCAGAGAAACGGCGGAACCACGCCGGAAGCGGACCCGTGAGTGTGCCGAAATCAATGACTCGGAAAATGACGGCCAGTGGCATGGCGACGGGGAGTGTGGGGGCCCCCGGGGGGGGGGGGGGGGAGTGGACGGCATCCGATCCAATGGATGCGTGGCGACAAAGAGGCCAGGCAGGGTGTTGATATGAGCCGCGGGTGTGAGTGGAGAGGGGTGTGAGAGCCGCGGATGTCGTCGAAGCGGCAGTGATCAGATATAGCGGATATGAGAGGACAGTGACAGGGCGCAGGCGACAGTCCTGGCGGGAGCCAGGCAGCTGCGCAGACAGTGGCATGGGAAACATCAATCCAGGGTCAGGAGACGTCTGTAACTAACTGCCACCCGCCGCCGCCACGTCGCCGATAGTTCAAACACGTCCCAGCTATGCGAAACGCTGCCTATCAGACATAATGTCCTGACTAACATAGTGTCAGGTATGATGCAGAGGAAAGGGCTCTATGACGGCTGCGACTATCTCAATGCTCCTTGTTGTCTAAGCCAACTATGAATTTGGTGGCGTCTCAAACTTCACGGCGTTATGTCATCGGACGGGTAGCCTCGATCGACATAACCTCATCACACATGTTGCATTGATGCGACATGCGTATTTAATGTCCGGCGATGTTAGCCGCGCTAAGGACCAATGACGTATGGAATTTCACAGGAATATTGATCATTATGGGGTGCCGCTTACCACCACGTCATAAGACCACCATCGAAAAGTGTGTCGGCTATAGTACGTCAGGCAGTGATTATTTGATCGCCTTTTTCGACAGACTGTATCTGTACGTGATCCTTCTTCTATTGCTGTCACCAAACATGTCACACAGGGAATGATTAGAGACTTCAGTCTTAGTAAGCAGTGCAGCATATTTGTTTAATTCATTCCAACATCAATTCTTACGTTTCCTCGTTCTATTACCAAATGAGGACTAGACAAAATCGAAACAGGAACAATTGTTTCGGCGTCCTGACCCCGTTGTTCTAACGTCGCAGCATCGTTTGTTTACAAAAGCCATTTGGTGAAATGTTGCATACGGATTGTGCATGGAAAATGACTGGCTGCTAAAGTTTCCAGACACAATTTCGTGCATAATTTACTGTTACAAGCTCATCAAGCGTCCTCGAATGTTTATATTGTTTGGAACCGTCAATCATGTAACGGAGTGGATCAGTCATCACATTTAAGATCATTACATATTAATTCGGGACAAGTTTGGATCAACCTAGTGAACGGTTTACGAGCAGCGAAACATTCCAATCACCTCATGCCAATGCCCTAGGGTTAAAACTTAATAGTTTTCAGCCAATCGTTAGCGCAGTAAATCACCTGTGCAATAATCACAAGGGACTTTTGAACCATTCGCTGGCCGGCCGAATTGAATACTGCACGCTGTGCACTGCGCCAAATGTACACTGTGCACATTTTACGACATACATGGTAAATGAAATGGCTCTGCAGTTGACAGTTGGACAGTGGCTGAAATCCGTCCCCGGGCAGCCCACCCGCGGCTCGAAGTGACCCGAATAACCCCTGGGGCAGCTGGGGAGCCGCTTCATATTGAGCCCGCGTCACACGCTAGCATCGAATGACGAATTAATAAACCACGGGGTGGCGGCGGCGGCCGCAGCGGGCTCTTCACAGTGGGAAGCCACAGTCGCCACAGACGCCCGTTTGACTAAATAGACCACAGCGGAGCCGGAAAAGAAGGGTCCGCAACACCTGGCTGACCTCTACCCTGCCCCCTACTGGGACCCCGCCATGTTCCCTCGGGGTTCCCTCGGGGTTCCCCCGGGGAAAGCCCCGCTACCGGGGACGTTTGGCTAAGTAGTCTCGATGGATTGCCTTAATCTGACAGGCGCTGGATCTTAGTCGCTGGTGGCCTTGTAAAACACGCCGACGTTTGGAGTTAACTTCGCCATTGTTGCAACTCGTTTTCCTTGGTTGTTTATTCTTCTCATTTTCGTTCGTTGTTATGATAGTATTATATCATTTTATTTTTCATTCAGATTCGATAGACTTACAACAAACATAACTACACAGAAGTCGATATTCGAAACTTCTATCCGTTAGCCTTTTACATCCTAAAAAACAATGCTGAACGATAGTCCATGCAAATGCTCCCCTAATGCATTCGCAACCGCGTGCAAAACGGGCATGTACAATGACGGGTTCGAGGTGCGTGCGTGTCTGTTTGGCTTTGCAGACCACCAGCGGCGCGCCAATGCGTCAGTTTGATGCGAGCAACCACCCATTATAGGGGCCATGCATCATCCGTACGTTAACGACCCTTGTTTTATTCAAATTAAGAATGATTTATAAGCGCAGGGATCTACCTACCTGTGAGCGTTCGCGCCTCTGCTCGTCATAAAGAATGTGCGGTCGCTGACGTTCGGGCCGTTAGAGTTGCGGTACACAAAACAATTAGTTTGTGCAACAACCCGTTAACATGCGTCAAGTATCTGCCACAATCGATTCGTGTTTAATAGTCCGTTTATTTTAAGTTGGAAGGCGAATATGAGAACAGTTTGCGGAAGCAACACGCGCTTTACACGAAGAATTACTTGATTTTTGGGAGGAAATCGGCTCTGAACCAGAGCAGCGCACATTGGAAGACAACATTGGAATGCCCAAAATATAGTGTAGTCTTGTAATATTTTAGTAGGCACAAGTTTGGATACAATTTAAGAAAAACAAATCGGGTATGAAGATACCTAATGTTCAATTTGCCTATTGCCGTGCCTGATCAAAAGTACTGTTGTGGTTCTTCCGAAATATATTTTCACCTTTTCACTCAATCCTACATCCAATTGCGCTTATGTGAGTCGGTAAGGTGGTTCAAGTAATAATATGCGTTAAATGCATGCTGTTTTTTTAAACAGTTTTACAGACGACTTCCAACTTTTAAAATCAGACGATAGTGAGAAATAACCTATTTAGTCCAAAGTTTATTCGCTCCATGCATCAAGTTGGTTTTACAAGATGTGAGGACAGGTATATTATTGAATGGATGCTGTCAAATATGAATTAGTTTGACAAAACTTTCAATTTCACAACACAATAATCAAGAAAGCGTTGGAGTCAAAGCGTTGGAGGTCAAAACGAAGGGTAACGGTAATGACCGAATGCCAACCGACATTGTTAGCGGCTAACACTGAATCGGCGTTCTTTTGGACAGCTGAAATAAGCTCAGTCTGCAATGCAATGGCGCTAGTAACCATGTGATACACAACCCAGAGCGCTGGTAACTAGTAACCATGTGGTACACCACCCAGAGCGCTGGTAACTGGTAACCATGTGGTACACCACCCAGAGCGCTGGTAACTAGTAACCATGTGGTACACCACCTAGAGCGCTGGTAACTGGTAACCATGTGGTACATCACCCAGAGCGCTGGTAACTGGTAACCATGTGGTACATCACCCAGAGCGCTAGTAACTGGTAACCATGTGGTACACCACCCAGATCGCTGGTAACTGGTAACCATGTGGTACATCACCCAGAGTGCTGGTAACTGGTAACTGTGTGGCCACCGCTCGCCACCGCCGGCCGCTCGGTCGGAGCGTAAAACGCGGAAACTCACTGTTCACGCCGCGTGAACACACTAATGAGGGGCTTCACGTCGAGGGCTGAACAGTGGCGCGTGGCGCGGCGTCACCTCACACGTCACAATGTGACGTCACAGGCGACCTCATACGTCACGATGTGACGCTACAGGTGACCTCACACGTCAGACGTCATCTTACCCTGCGACGGGACAGCACAGCGAGCGACAAATGGAACGTCGAGGCAATGTTTGATAATATCGGCACGTCGGAAAGCCAACACTGCTGTTGATCGAAACGTAAGCCGTGTATAAATTGAATCTATCATTCGCGATGCAATGATACCTTACTCCGCGACGGACACAAAGGAATGCTGAGCGAAGGGATCGGTCACAAGGCAGCGTAATCATGATTGGCTATCAAGAAACTCGATATCCACAATAACATAAATGACACCGCATTAACGCTGCCAATGGGGCATTGTGATTAATCATGGTAGCCGATAGGGCAACTGTAAACCTAGATTTGGCCGGCAGCTGATTTGGTATTGGATCCGTAATAACGCCATCGTCAATCGGCAGTCTACGGCCGAGTAATTATGCCTGTGATTAGAAAGTTGATGACAGTACCAGCCGAACGTGATGGGGGAACGGTATCAGTGGATGACAAACCACTGGCGAAATAACCTCATACTAATGAAAAAGTCATGCCAGAGGCGCATTTGATCGACTCAATGCGAGTGAACTGTAAATAACCGTCATGGATAGGCGTTATGCAACGATCATTTTGATTGGAAACATAGTCATTATGTGAAGCTGGCCATATCAACGTTTGCTGAGTACATCCATCGTCATTCGACAGTTGGATTGATTTGTGTTGTTGCCTAACACCTCACCAATATAGCTCCAATCATGCTGTTAAACTGTAGGCGAAATGAATGGCGATTATACTTCCACCTCATGAAGAACCGTTTAGAGATTTCCGCCCCTATTTTCTTTGTCGGTTCTCGGAAGGGTGGCTGTTGATCACGGCTGTTCATAGTTGTTATACCTCGCTGTTGGCAGCTGGTATCCACCAGAAGCAGTCTCCTGGTATATTTACAGCCACAGCCCCCCTGACACCAACCGAACAGACAGCAAAACCAATGTACAGCGCACCCCCCCCCCCCTCCAAAAGATGTTATGTCTGCCAGCGATGACGAAGCCGGTGTTCACTTTGGTCTGTACCGCCATATCCAAGGACCTTTGATGGCGCATGTTATCGAAGAGACGGGAGCCCGAAGCGACTCGGCGAGGGAGTCGATGTAGAGTGGGAAATTTACAATCCTAACACATAGGAAGCGGAATGCGGATTCACGGATTGCTACTTTTACGGATCAATACGTAAGAATACTTGACCTTATAGGTAAATATGGAGAATTAAATGCAGTTAACATTAGAAGCTGGTTTCGCCAGACATTGTTGCTACGAAGTCTACCGCGGCTACTATTTTCAGAATGTGCATTGTTCGACTCAACACTGGTTAGCGCGTTTTCCGCTTCTTTGTCCGAAGCTGCCTCATAGGCTCTATTATATCACTTACAGTTCGCACTATTATCGGCTACAGCTACATAAGTGCTCCATCTGTTTCGGGTAGAAATGACACATTAACAGTCATTGTTGCGGGTCAAACCGTTCGAGGTACCGAAGCTGTGTCATGGCTGTACGTTACCAAATGCGTGCCTTATCATGCATCCAGGCGTGAAATCACACGCAAAATCTCAAATGACGCCCCTGTTTTCCACCCGTGTCGACGGGATTGTACTAGAAACCGCATAATGAATGACTGAAATGTGAGCAAAATTAAGGAGTCAGCTGTCTTCAAAGCTCACGATCGAGCCACTTTTTATCCTGAAGGGCCTGTTCAAATACAAAAACCGATTGAAAGAAGACCGATGCATTTGTCAAAGCGGACAGGAAAAAGATGAGCCAAATGGATGCGATGCAACCATATTGGTGCACTAACTGGTCCAATTAGCCCACGCTAGTCGATTGTATTCACGCGAGGGGTGCTATCGGCGTCATCCCCCCCCCCTCCCCTCCCCTCCCCTCACCCTTCACTGTCCACCTGACACCTCAACATCGGACGCTATTCAAAATAATCTAGAGCATCAACAATGCATATTGATTCACTTGCAGGACTCTTGCCAGGGTATTTAGTTTATTAAAATAAACGAAATACGTTATGTCGGACAAAGAGCCCAGAAACAGCAGTAGTTCCGGTTGATATACAATGGCATGATGAGAACATGACAATGAGCACCGTTTTGGCTGCATGAGCTGCTGTCATCCGATAGGTGCAGTCCGCTGGTATTGCCCGTATTTAACGGATTGCAGGTTTCAAAACAGAAAATCAGAGAGCCAGACGGCCGCATGTCGTCTGCAAGCTTCATAAAAAGCCTCCGTTCGTCGAAGACATCGCAATTAATAATCCAGGTGCATATTACTACATGCACAGACAAATAATCGATGCGCGGTCTGCTATAACACCAGTCTAGCAAGTCCTGGTGCTTTTTCACACATCCTGGGAATGAAGAGGCGACGTGGATCAGAAACATGGGGACAGTTGACACAATTGATTTTGGACTGTGAGTGTGAGGTGATCTGTCACAAACACTCGGCTGTATTGGTTGGGAAACTGAGCACCTCTGGCTGACAGCACCTCCAGCCGATATTGGTCCTTGATCATGAGCGGATCCAGTGGTGGGCCACGATTGCCCCCCCCCCCAAGCCG
>JARFNZ010176674.1:0-16276 GCA_031763405.1 Balanus nubilus
TTGGTGGAGACTCCTACCACCAGGGATGCCTTCAGAAGAGCCTTTTCCCGTCCATCGAGTAACACTACCCTCGAGGTTGCTAATCTTCTAGCCCGACCTCGCTGCGTCCCAGTATGAGCGAGAGACGATGGCTCTGCTGGAGGAGGCTGGTATGTCTTTCATCGTACGAGAGGAAACCCACACTGTGTACCTCAGCTATACTGAATGGAGGACTTCTGGGGCATCACCAAAAAAGAAGTTTACAAGTGGGGTTGGAAAATGACATTAGAACAGTAGTTGAAGCACCGCATTGGACGGGCTCTGCGTTCGATCAGAGAGAAGAAACCGCACAAGATGATTAAGGGGGTCCCGGCGCGAGTGCGCCGTGCTGCCCGACTTTGTGTGAGCAGTGTTCTACACTTACATAAAATGCGGTTACAAACATTGTATTCTGTTCTTGTGTTAAGGTTGATGGCGCTGGGATCAAGTGCCTGAGAGATATCAGAGGCTCAATTTTGTGCACAAAAATAGTAGACAAAAATAGTAGCCGTTAGTTGGCGTGTTGCTAACTAGCCGGTACCGGCGTCAAGCGGGGCTGTGCTCTCCACCCGCTAATTAGCCCGCGAGCTGCGATGCCGGGCTGCGCCGGGTAGGGTCGGGTCGGGTCGGGTCGGGCGGGGCGCGACCCGCCAGCCAGCAGCGGCTAACGGGCGACGCCGTTTCTCACCGTCTCCGAGGGTCGCGTCGGCGGCGGAGCGGTCGGGGGCGGGGGCGGGCGCGGGTGCAGCGGTGGCGGCAGGGTGGCACGGCGAGGTGTCAATAAGCCCGGTCGGCGGCAGGTTTATACGCCCCCGGTAATCAGCCTCCAGCGGCGCCTCACGCCCCATCGGTCGGCGCCAAGCAGTATTTTATATCAATTATTTCCGCTAGCGGCCCGTTTTTGCTGCGTGTCTCCCTCCAGTAATAATAACCACCTACTGACTGGGAAAAACGGCCATTCGTTTGACGCATATGACGCCGTGGGGGACCGCGGGCCGCCAAACAAACACAGGCTTTGACGGATTCCCCGGCCTGATTAGTCCTCAGGCCGGCCCGGCGGGTCGGTAGCAGGTAAAAATCAGCCGTGAAATTACTCCGAACTCCAAAGTACCTACTGATTTTGCTAAACAAGCGTCTTTTGGGGACTTGAAATACTCGAAGAGTTATATATCCAATCGCGATCGTGTTCTATGCTACCGAGTAAATATTTGTAATGGGTTTTATCATCTAAAGGACGCCAATAAATATGTCAGTCAGTGAGACGGTTATCGGTGGAGCCAGGGCTTGAGGAGTGTCTGGTTTTTGCACCCTGAAGGTGGTTGATGTCTGAATTTTCGCAGACGGTGACAAATGCCCGTGTGTGCTACCGACAGATTGAGATCTTATCTTTAGAGTCGCGCTCTAAATCGACGCGTCATGCATGCTCCCAAATTCATGTCGACGTTTTACCGTTATTGTCGCTATTCCGCACGATGGATGATTTCTGACACGATGTCAACGAACCCAGAATATTCTCTTTGGAGGAACATGGTTTTAGTACGTCAATCTGAGGTGTTTTATAGGCGCATTGTGGATCAACGGCTCTTGTCTAACGAGGTTTGATAGCAAAAATCGCATTATGTCAGCAGGTGGATACCCGTGCTAGTGGTGCTTAATGGACTTTAACTGGAGACTTAAAGAGTAGCTCATTTCATACCCCGATTCACGTGAGCACATGTGACTACATCCAAAGAGGCCTGTCATAAGTCAGATTGCCTTTTTTTATTTTGTTTAGTTACGCGACTCACAACGGGTCATATGCCCACTTACCGCGAATAATGGCATTTTCACTTCTTCTTTTATTGCGCTGCTATTAGGCTACGGATTAATCGGGAGCCCATTCCTGAACCGGCTGCCCCAAGATTTGAACCCAGGACCTTTTGCATGGCAAGCAAGCGAGTTACCACTGACCTTTTTCGTACTACATGGTCTGTAGCAGCCTAGTGCTACTTGAACATCGCCAGAGATTGTCCAGTCTAGTGAATACGGTGTTGATGTAGTGTTTTTAGTAGACGTAAACAGTGTGGATAAACTATCTGATAACCGAAGATCGAATCAGAATCGTTCTTGGCCGATTTACTGCCTGGCCGTCACGTCACAGTTTACGGGTTTATTTAAAGTTCCTGTGGGACAAAACACCGGCTGAATGGCCGCCAGGAATGCCGACAAACAATGGCGCTTCGGCTATCAGTTCGGCGCTACGGAATAAAACGGCAATTAAAGCGGCGGAAAATCGGGAGAACTGCCGCCGCCGCCGGATAAAAACATTATCATAAATCGGCGTGTGTTGGGCGGCCACCCAGCGGCCCGCCGCGGTCCGCCGCGGGAGCACCGAGCGCTACACACCTCCGCTGAAGAATGGCCGGCGTTTTTTGGACGCCGAAACAAGCCCGTGGAATGATCGGCATGTCCAGCCGGGTTCCGCTGGCGGCGCAAGTGACCAGCGGACCTGGCCGGCTTCCGGTCGGAGAGGAAGGAAGATCCGGAGGCTCTGCAGTCAGACCTCCGCAGACAGATTTCGGGAGCTCAGACCCCAGGTTGCTTTCGGGTTGGACTTGCGTTGTTGTTGCTCGTTTCATGGAATAAGAAAACAAGTCAGGCACGGACAAGGCAGGTAGTTAGGCCAATATATCGTCCCGTGTGTAGGATTAGCTCATTTCAGAACCTGAAGCCGCCATCATGCACCAACGAGAACTCGGCTGTCAGGGGTCAATGGAACAGGAAAAGAAGTCATCGTGACCGATCATCCAATCACCGTTTAACAAATCCTGAAACCATACAGCCTCACTGGCTTTCTGCAAAATATAAAGGGGAACACTAATTCGATGTAAGCAACACATCTTAGAAGTCCTCAAGACTCATACCGTACCATTACAGATAAGTATGCATCAATGTGTCAATCACTTTCCTCCGCCACTGTCTCGGTTTATGGCCGTGCAGTAGCCGGCGTCCACTGGGCTCTCGGTTTGTGCCGGTAGCACCACTGCTGTTTTACTCGTCATAAAACGGGCCACCGATTGAATCTGGCCGGTTATCGTGGCGCCCTCGTCACCCTCACCCCACTCTCCGCGACCGTCTCAGTCGCGACCCCGGGCCGCCAACAGCTGCTTCTTTGATTTCAAATGACAAACGAGGCAGATATTTCTGGCGTCGGTAGACAAAGCCTTTCCCATTGTGCGGCCGACCCTCGTCTGAATATCAAACCTGTCCCGTGTACTCGCCGTAATCTGGCTGCAGATGGGCCCATATTTCACATCTTGGGCCGCTCACCGGAACGATTCGGCCGGATTAGACGGCGCCGTTTTTGTGACCGGCCTCACGCCGGCCCTCTGAATTATGTAAACAGCAGCTGGACGTGCCAGACCACTGTCGCCGGTCCACCGGTCGGGGATGGGGCGGCGGGGGGCCACCGTCGCCGATCGCCGCCGCCGCCCCCGCCCCCGTCGCGCGCGGCATCCGACCGGCCGCCGATATCGTGCCGAAATCAAGTGCGCCATGCGAACAATGTCGGCAAAAAGCGGCGCCGATTCGCCCCCGCCGTTACTTGGCTGACCGGCGCCGCCCCGGTCGACCCTCCTCAGTCGGCCTTTCAGAGGCGGCGGCGGTTTTTCTGCGTCGCGCGTGGCGCGGCGGCGGCACACAAAGGCGGCGCGGCGCCGCGTCGCGACCGTCCCCATGCGCCGTTATCGCCGCCACGATCGTGTCGCCGATGACCGGCGTGCCGGGGTCATAACACGTGTCCGCTCCGAGGCTGGCTCTTGGACGGGTCGGGGCCCGGGAGAGCTGGGAGGTATAGGATGTTGGAAGGAGTGAGGGTCAAGAGAAAACTGGGAGATGTGTTCATGGTGTTCAAGCCCCGTTTTTGCGTAGTGTGCGAGTCGTGGATGTTGGAAAAGTTTAAGCGCATTTGTGTATTTTTTGTTTTATCGTTTCAGGTACACCGATCAACCGACTGCCGATTATGGCGAAGCAAGTTCTCGATCTGTACGAGCTGTACAACTTGGTTGTGGCTCGTGGGGGTCTGGTCGAGGTCATCAACAAGAAGTTGTGGCAAGAGATCATCAAGGGTCTGAAGCTGCCTTCCTCAATCACATCAGCCGCCTTCACTCTGCGAACACAGTGAGTCACGCAAGTGTTGGAAACGGTTTCGATAACTCATTGTGAACGAGATCACGTTCACGGTGTTGTGGCCACCTTTCTAAATGCACTTTCAATCTGCATATTTGGGAAACGTTCTTTTCACAGTGGAAGATATTTGCGTTTATCTTGCATAACTTATCGCATCACAAGTAAGGATAATTAAATTTAGTAATTTTTATCCTCCTATTGTTGACGGAGTTAATTTCAAATCAGCATCGCATGTTAAACACTCATGATCTACCACCTCAAATTTGTTTGCACCTCTACGAGAGCTAAATCGCTGCAAATTCGCCGGCCTCGCCATGTCCTGGAACGAACCAGTGGAATCAGTACGCGGAACGGCCACATTACGAGCGCTGGAACATGCTGTTACATCTCGTACGATTTGTTACTCAATCGCTGTGCGGGCATTACGGCGCAGTGCCGGTCACGCCGCACGCGAATGGCAGATAACCGCTGAGCGATCGGGCCATCGGCATGACATGATGTGCGCCGCGATGGCCGCCCTCCGCCGCGCTGTTTATCTCGCCGCGCCGTAATTGAATCGAACTATCGATTGCAGGTAACGAGACTGGATGAATTAGCGGCGATCGGCCGCGCGGCGAGGATGAGAGGTTAATTGGTGCCACACGCCCGCTTGCCGGGCCGAGTTGGGCTGACGGGGCTTGGATAGAATTGGGAGCGGTTATACGGAGTTCACACTGAGACCAAAAGGCATTTGTCATCGTCACTTTACCGGAGTGTACAGATCGAAGTTACAGTGCGACGGATCGAAATAACAGTTGGTAAGTTTAAATTTTAATTAAAATTAAAATTTGACAAACCAAATCCAACGTTGATCCGTTGCGCGGTAGTCCGCTAAAGGATTGATGGCAGATGTCTTTTGGCGTCCGCCACCCTCGGTGTGAACTCCGCATTAGGTGGCAGAGCGTCCTGCCTCTCAGGTGTGAACTCCGCATTAGGTGGCAGAGCGTCCTGCCTCTCAGGTGTGAACTCCGCATTAGGTGGCAGAGCGTTCTGCCTCCAGGTGTGATTCATTGTCGGCATATACTGGCGGTACCGGCTGGTGGCACCGACTGAAGGTGGACTGTGACGTTACCGAACATGTGACGTCACTAGCCGGTATGGCCGTGGCGCTCGTCACTGTCTCGATTATAACGCGTGGAGCAGGCTCCTCCTACCGGGGTCATCACTCGTTCGACCATCACGTGACCAGTGAACGCTCTCCCTTGGCACGCGCTTTGTACAGTTACTTAGCTGCCGGTTGGCGAACCCGGTTAATTATTTAACCATGCATTATTTAACATTATTTAACATTGACCACGGTGCCGGTGCCGCCCACGCGCCGTACGGCCGGCGGGTCCGGAGAGGGGAGCTGGCCGTAAAGAGGCCGGCAGACCGGCGCCGGATCGCCGGTCAACAATTAGGCCCCGGCATTAGCATCTTAATATCGTCTAATGTCAGACAGAGAAACGCGTCGGGGTTGGGCACGCCATGCGGCAGACAGCGCTCGGTTCTCTGAACCTGTGCAGAATGGAGACGAAGCTGGGCTAATCGGCAGGGTTTGGGGAAACCCGGCACATGATTATAGACGTAGCTTGGTTGCTGGGCTGGCTGACTTAAAAATGTGGTATATGCGTCCAAGTTTGCATTATTACGTAAATGCAGTGGCGCTTCACTAGAAGACGGGTCCAACAAGACTTTCATAAAGAAGATTGATGATAGACATGCAGAGGTGAGCTATTGTTGTGAATAAAAAGCGCAGATTACTATCGACTCTTCCTACGATACCCTATCACACTCAGTCACGCCAGCGTCAAAGCAAATAAAGCCCGTAACTCCGAGCTATTGTGGTGATCCCTCAATTTGTATGCAGAAGCTAGCGTCGTCAATGCGTGTGTATATAGCAATTTTCGTCATCTCGGTGAACTATTATTGCGATATAACTCTACCTGCTCCAAGGCTGCGTTCGATAACGACATTCTCCACGCACACGTGAACGCACTGTTCCGACACTAGCTATCATCATTCTCTCGGGGCACCGCAACTTCACCCTCCGAGCTCCGCCACGCCCAATGTTTGATCACACGCCGTAAAGCGGCACACGCACACATCAATGCGTATGAATCGCGTCTGATTACACCCCGCGCGCACCATCCAGTCCGATTACACCGCGATTACACCCGTGTGGCTTCGCTCAGCGACGGCGGCGGCGAGGCGGCCTCCAAGCCGAGCTCGAATTACAGCGAGACAACTACACGGTAATACGGACCGCCGCAGCCTTGGCCGGCCAATTCCCGGATTCATATCAGTAAAACGCGCGGCTAACGCGTCCACGACACGGCAGCGGGCGTTCAGAGGCGCACTGCGGCGGGTCGCGGTCGGCGCCCGGCCGCCGCCGCCGCCGGCTGCCGCCGCGCGATGGCCCCAACCTTCCCCGAACGTAGCCCGATTAATGGCTCGGGGAAGGCGCCGGCGGCGCGGCGGATCACCGGCTGATATCGGGCGCTATGGCTCTCCGGCGACGGAGCGGTCCGGTCGGGCGATCCGGCCGGGCGGCGGAAGAACTCCATCGCCGCCGTAGCTCTTGCCGGCCTCGTGGCGGCCGCCCCCGCCACCGTGGCAGCCACCCCCGCCCCCGTGGCAGCCGCCCCGCACTCGGCATCGCTCGGTACGGACGGTGGTGAAACAGGCGGCACTCGTACGCGTTAGAGAGAGCTGAGCGGCATGTGATGCACGTCACCTGCACTGTGATGAACGCTCTGGGCTGGTCCGTGGAGTGGCGGGGGGCTTTGGAGGGCAGTTCGCGCTCTTCCTGCCGCTGAGGAAATTGCGAAACAAGAGGTCCTGAAGACCTAAAGACAGTGAGGGTAGCGCGTTGTTGTACGTCCAATTGAAGGGACTAATTCAAGAATACCAGCATTATTTCTGAAAATGGACTTTCACCCAGACACAGAAGGCAAAAAAATGTACTATTGAATAAATGAATAAAAATATATGATATCAAAATGAACCAATTTTGTTGTGGCCGGGAGTCAAGTCCGATTTAAAAAGGCTTTTGGGAGAAGTACCTGAACTAACAAGTAATCCGTAGCAATGACCGAGGGTTCACGATGATGAGCCGCGGTGAATCCCGCCACAGCCGCGACTCACTGCGCCGTTCAGCCGTGACGTCATACCAGTCAGTGACGTCACCCCTCTCTCTCGCGGGTGGTCATCAGGAGATGGACGTGCGGGCCTCCCTGCGGGCCCGCCGGGCGGAGGGCGGGGACCAATCGGCGGCCCGAGTGACGGCCGGACGGGCCTCCGCCGGCGGCAGCGGGCCTGACGCTGATGCCTTCATCAACACCGTGACGCGGCTCGCACGTGTTGACGGAAATGGCCGGCTCATGGTCCGGAATGTAGGGACTTTCGCTGAACACTACGAAATGCCGACAGATAGGTACACCTGTGTGCGAAGCGGAGATCACTAGAAACGGCGAAACAAACGCTTGATACATCAGCCAGGCTCGATTGGACGTGGTTGGAGAATGACCGCGATGCCAGCCAGTTATGCTGTTCAAGCTGATAACTTATGCTCCAAAATATGATGGCACTGACTGTGCCTCCTTTCCAAGCAATTGTGGTACGGGCACTCATGCATTAAACTCCGCTTCCAGTCTCAACTACAACCTCTCATGAGGTAGCCCTTAGGGCTGCAACCAGCACCTTCAACTCGTCGTTCTTTTCGTAGGTAGTCTCATGCGTCTCTCAAGTCCTAACTTACCCCTGCGCTGTTTCCAGATTCAAGTGTTTCCAGATTCACAAAGTATTCGTATCCTGACCGCTCTCCCCTCTGTTTCCAGGTACATGAAGTACCTGTACCATCAGGAGTGTCAGCGGGAGGGCCTGAGCAGTCCCTCTGAGCTGCAGGCGGCGGTGGACGGCAACCGACGAGAGGGCCGCCGCAGCAGCTACACTAACAGCTCGTACGCCGACTTCGTGCAGCGGTCACCCCTGCTCTCCGGGTCAGTGGGGGCACGGTCAGGCCAGGTCACGGAACATGGGTGCACGGTCAGGTCAGGTCACGGGACAACCAGAGTTGGCTGAGGTCACCGGTCGAAACTAGGGGTGTCTGGGTTCTGATCTGAGGTCACGGGCCACAAGTGTAGGCAGCTGGGATCACAGGTCAGAGCCTGGTACAGCTGGTCACAGCTCGAAATCAGGGGCGGCTCAGGTTGCGGGTCACAGTCAGCGGTACGCGAGGTCATGGGTCACAGCCAGGGGTAGCTGAGGTCACGACTGGGGGTGCCGTCGTTGGATGGCGCCTGTTGTTGGTGGCGCAGTTGGGTTAGGCGATGGGAGAGCTTTAGACAATTTCCCCGGAAAGCTGCACACCTGATTTTCAGAACCGTGCCAGAAGGTGATTAGCGTGTAATGAGCCGGCTGTGCGGTTAGTTCTTGTTAAATACAAGCCATGAGCGTAATTGCTTACTGCACCGTTTGACGCCAGTGGAAAAACGCTGAGTCATATAGGATTCAATTTTTCGCAACAATTAGCGCAGTGTATCCATGACAATTAACTATGGTAATACCACGCAAAACCATTTGTTTGATTTAAATGTAACGGAACGGTTGCCGATTTTACAATCGCTGGCTGTTTATTTATATGGCAGCATGCATTCTAACACACCTTTCTTCCTTGTTGCAGCCAAATGGCGCCGTCGTTTGGCCTAGGTAACGGCATGCCGCTGCCGACCACACTGCACCAGCAGGGTCTGTCTCCGCTATCCCTGGTCACCAGCCGTCCGGCTGGACCGGGCTCCAACGGACCCTCAGGACACCCCATGCCGCTCAGTGAGTACCCACCTCACACATAAATAAGGAGCACAAAGACCATTCGCTTTCATCGGTTACTCAAATTTTATATTTCCTTGTCGGTGGGTTTTGCGATGGGAATTTCAGTATGTGAGCGTTTTGGTTGGATGTTTGTGGTCAGGCTTTTAATAAATGCGAATATTGTTATTTAGACGTGGGATCTTTAGCAATTATGATCGACGTTAATACCCGAAACTTTCGCAATTACCGGGCACCCCTTCGAAGGCCGAACGCATAAATTTCCAGAGTCCAGGGTAAAATCGCCTGTGTGCATATTAACCAACCGGCGCCGGCAGCGGCTCGGTGCCACTCTATGTGGCCTGGGGCGAGGACCCCTCAATCACCGCCCGCCACAGACAGACACAATCGCCGGATGCTCCCGTAGACCAGATGCTCGCGCTGTTTATCAATGGCAGGCTGGCCTTGAGTACCACGCTCCTCCACAAGACCAGGAGAGGTCTCACCAACGATCACCAAGTAGTCGCCAAGCGATGTTCCGCACCGCTTCGCATGCATAAATCCAACCAGTGACCACAAAAGCGATAAGCCCACGAAGACCAGAGAGAGGCAAATTGACTGAGAAGACCGTCCGTGTTTAACATCTTCCGGCCCACATCCGTCCACCTCATTGGGATAGTCTGTGCTGGTCCCTATGCCATGCCGCCTGGCGCCGTGCCTTGGGGCTGTGTCACCATTATGTGAGTGGAGGGTGACGGTGACGGTAACTGTAGTGACTCAGTAGGTGACACGGCCGTGTGGCCTCGGTGCTCGGACCGTGTGGCCTCGCCGTGACACCCCTGAGTCAGAGCGGCCGACCTGCGTGCCCGCTGCCATATGCGGGCGTCACGGCGATTAGAGGCTCCGTTTTTCACTGGAAATGGAGACGCTCTTGACTCTCGGAAGTGACAGGTATCATTGCGCCTCACCGTTTCACTGATCCGATCCAGGTTGATCTTTCACTTCGGAAATTGATTTATTATGATGGTCCTGACAACTCTGGAGGGGCTTCAGTGAACATTAGTGTTTGATGGTTAGTTCTGAAGAAGATAATCGATATAATGCCGTTTTCAGTGGTACAGCGCGTCGCACGAGGCACAGAAGCATGGCAACTGAAAGGCCCAAATACCAAAGTTTAATCAAAGCAACATTTCTCACCAGAAATTCAATCTGAGAAACCGTGCTTGCAAGCTGCAACTCTTTCCCTTCTTGGCGATATTAAGTCGCCCGCGCGGAGTCCTCTCAGTGGCGCCACGACTCTACATATCGTCACATACCATCGTGACATTCCCCTCTCCTTCAGCCCGGCTGTAATCGCCGTCCCAATCTCGGCACATTTCGCAATCAGCACACCCACTCGGCCCAAAGGACCGCCGCCGAGCGGCTATCATGTCAACATCATCATCGTATATTCATTATTCGGTCTGCCGGCGGCCGGGCGCGGAGGCTGGCGCCGCCGGGTAATGGGCGCCATTATGTCGGCCCTCAGGCCGGCCGCCCTCCAGTAATCGGCCATTATCGAATCAATCGCCGATCCGACATCTGCCCCGAACCCCGGGCACAAACAGAATAATTAAACGACTATTTTAAAGACATCGGCGCCGGGCGCGGGCGCGGTGCGGTTTGGTAAGGGACGGCGGAGTGATATGGCGCCGGGGCGGGTTTGGGACGAGGTGCCATTATCTGACCACGAGAGGACCCGTAGCCTGGCGCCGGCAGGGCCAGAGGATATCGAATCGAACGACCCCGCATATCAAGTATGATTATCGAGGACTTATTGCGTGGGTATTAATGGTCACGCACATAACAGCTTGCTCCGATTGTATTTTTATTTTCCTTTCACACGGGATCAGGAAACGATTTCGCTGAACACAAGCGATATTGAAATGCAAGGAAGTGTACAACTGAAACGCGTGCGCATAATTAACACTGCATTCACAATACTTTTTTCTACCTCTGAATTACTCACAAGGGAGTTATGGATACACAAATAGGTACACAACCCGCTATGCATAGCCCTGCTGGTGAAGGACCAACAGGACTTCGATGCCCGTCACTTCCGACAGCATATTTCAGGGTCCGGCGGGAGGGGGCGGGGAGGGGCGGGGAGGGGGAAAGGATGGGTAATGACGGTGCAGGCCGGTAACGCTAGTTAACGATGATAAATTGACGAAATGTAGTTATATTTGCATATAATCGACGCCGCCGTCCGGGCCCGATGCAGAACGGAATGAATGATCAATAATTGGCGCGCTGCCAGCAATGCAACTCACCGGCGACGGATCAAGGCCACGTGATTCATGACGCGGAAACCCCACCCCACCCTGGTATCGTCTGCACCCGGCCGGCACCCGGCACTGAATAGTAATGTGATCGGAACGAGTGAGCCTCCCTGACGCCAGTGTCCCGTGTCTGCGGCAGGTTCTCCGTTTCTTCCGGCGATGGGCGGCCCGGTGATGCCGTCGGCCAACGACACGCTGATGACGCTGTGGAACCTGTACAGTCGGCAGCAGCAGCAGCAGGCGCCCTCACCGCCGCTCGGCCGCCGCCAGGAGCCGCCCCTGCCCCCGCCCGCCGCCCCGCAGAGCGAGGCGCTCAACCTCGGCGTCAGGCGCGAGATGGCCAGGTGGGTGATAGAGCATGGTGACACTTCATGGTTGGCTGGTGCTCGTGCTCATCCTGACTCTGCTTCCTCGTCTTCGGTCGTTGAATGGTATTCGGAGTTCGACGTCATCAGCGATCACTTCTTGTCAGTCTCTTGAAATAAGCATGCTGTATTCTCGAAGAGCATTTCATGTGTCGTTTTCGGTGGACGGACGCAGCCACTTCCTTGCATCAACTGAAGGCGGACGTTATTCTGTCTCTCCAGGCAGGAGTGGGAGCGGGAGCAGCAGGAAAGGGAAAGGAGTCGGGAGCTGGAGAAGGAGCGCGAGCGGGAGCGGGAGCTGGAGAAAGAGCGAGAACGGGAGAGAGAGCTGGAGATGAAGCGCGAACTGCCCGAGGACATGTCGCCGCCCAGCAAACGGCCGAAGTCTGAGGAGGAAGACAACATCGAATCGATGCCGCATACCAAAATGAGCATCTCCTCAAAAGGTGAGATGTCAAAGTAATATGTTATCGAATATCCTATACATTTTAACTCCTGCACACTTCGCTGGAAGCAAACGGTTTCCGAGGAATTATATTTTCCATCAATCCTTTGGTTCGAACATAGGCTAGATGCACATGGTTGGCGTGTTCCAAATTGCGAAGGAATTTCTCAAATCACAATGTATCCTATGTGGCTTTCTTTTCTGCTGCTCTCGGCTGACGTGTTTTGTTTCTCCCATTGCAGCCGACGGCAGCCTGGTCCTAAGCATGGAGCTCAATGGCGTGGTCTACCAGGGGATCCTGTTCGCCCAGCCCAACCATGGCCGCTGATGGCAGCACCTTCTGCCACCTCGAGCTTCTCAAACAAGTATTAGTGTGCTGTGTCGCCGCTAGATGGAACTGCTCCGGCTTCGGCCTGTGGGCCGGTCGATCTCGCGGCCAGCGTGGGCCCGATCTCACGAGGCGCCGGCTGGTCGGCGGACTCGGCTGGCTCTCTGATCAAGGCGTCCTGTAACCTCGGATCGGCGTCTCTGTGACCTCGGGTTGGCGCCTCTGTGAGCTAGGGTCGGCGCCTCCGTGACCTCGGGTCGGCGCCTCCGTGACCTCGGGTCGGGACCCAGAGGTGTCAGTGATCCATGCTCCTTGGCGGCGGCCACCAGCCGGTGGTTCCGCGCTGTGTAAATAGTTCTGAAGTCAGTTGTTGCCGGGAGGCTCAGTGAGTTCGTGAATATGTCAAGACAGTGCAATGCACGCGATAGGGTCAAGGATCCTGGATAGCAATGAAATGTGGCTTCATGGTCGTTAAAACAATTTCATTTTTTTTCGGGCAGAGTTTTTCATTTTAGATACTCTCAGGGAAAAAATAATTCCATGAGCTCGAGGTCGTATACTATTACTTTATATTTATATTTTGCAGAAGTTCCATTGCCATTGAAATGGCCAGGAATATTGCAAGAGGTATAGCATTATTTTTCACATTCAACGTTTCACTTAAACTTTAAAAGGTCAAGAATGTATGAATATGCTTCCAATGTATGAATATAAGAATGCTATTTGAATATGCCTACAAATGTTACTTTGGCATTGGAACTAGCCCATAAATACCATTCAGTCTAATTTTAATTCTGAGCACAAATTAATTTGGTATCTAAGGGAAGGACATCATACATGGGGCGTACATGAGCAAACGATCATTTGTGTAAACATATGTTGTAGCCTGTACTTAACAGATGTAATCATGTTCCACACGTTCGTGTACAAAGTCTTACCTCAGAGTATGATATCAGTATGGTTCCTATTTAGGCGTTGTTGAAGGTAATTGTGATTTGGTGACCGTAGAATACCTATGACATGTGTTTTAGCATGATATGTAAGTCCTGTGTCATTCTTAAATCATCTTCAGACTTTGAGCGGTGGATAAACTTGTGTGAAGAATGTATTCGCTTTACGATCTCTTGTCTAACTGAACTATGTATTCTACTTTGTTTAATCTTCCCTTCCAACGTACTATATCTAAGGTCTTCTTAGGTTTCCGCGCGGAATCTCTCCTAGTACTGAGTTTTGGTGTCTCTGTGGTGTTTATCGAAGGAATGTGTTTAAGAGACCGGTGTCCTATCCGCTTGTCACTGTGCCCTGTTACTGGTGAGTGTGCGTGTGTATTTGTTGCCAAATGTTAGCGGGCCGGACGGGGCGGAACGGCGGGCCGGATGGAACGGCGGGCCGGGATCCACCGGGTCCGACCGTGCCCCAGGGCTCCGTGGTGACCCGTCCCAGTCCGATCAAACCGTCGCTCTCTCTCTGTGTCCAGAGGCGGCAGCAGTGCCGGGCCCGTGGACAGCCACAGCCCCGGGCAAAAACCCTGCTGTTCCGATATGCTGCATGCCAAAGTCACTAATAAACGTGTTTAAATAAAAGCGTAATTCGTTTATATTCCAAAGAGAAAAGGAATTATTGTGTAGCGGGTATACATATTACATATGGTTTATCGAGCAGACCGGCACATCACAAAGTGAAACGAATCATTAACCTAAATGGAAACGCGATACCTTAATATTAAACAAAATCCTATAACTTCAGTATATTGATCTAGAAAGTTTGACACTATTTTGAAGTCCAGTTTGCAAAAGGCGGCACCGAATTCAAGATAGGCTGAGAGCTCTTATGGAAACGACAGAAAGTCATCCTGGCTAGTATGTATGTCACTTCTAGGACTTCTGTTGAAGCCGGCACCGTGCACTTTTAGGTGCTCCGTCCCCACCATCAACGGCCATCGGGACATCAAAGAAAGGCCGCTGGTCACAGGGCTGGGCTGGTTTCCAACCGCGTCCGCATCGTACAATACAGCGGCCTCACAGCAGAGCGCCGGATTAAAGCAATTATGCGAATTAGGCCGGTGTCGGGAACCGTCGTCGTTTTTAGGCGTGAATGACAAAAGCCTAAATGGTCAGATGGTGTGAGCAGAGTGGCAGCCGTTGTGCGATGAGTAGGGGTGGATTGTTGACAGACGAAAGGTTCCGGGCACTATGAATGAGTGTCGGTTACTTTGTTGTTCAGTGACCCACAATGGAATCGGTCATATCCCGTTTCGTGAGTGTGTTGAATTCGATTCAATGAAGCATGCATTTTTTTGCTGGTTTCATGCTGAACAATTCTCTTTACTTCAAGTTCCATTAATGCACATAGAAATTATCTCACTAAATAAGCCCATGTAAACTAATAACCGGCGCATTTAAGACTAATGATAAATCAAAATTAATAATAAATGAAACTAATGACAAACTAAAACTACACTAATAACTAATAAACTAACAGTAAACTAATAACGAGTCACTGGGGGGGGGCTATCCCCCCTCAAATCTCCGAAGCTACTCGGCCGATCATAAAAAACGGCGTTCAATAGCCCTGCAAAATTCGTTGATGGAACATCTATGTTGTTGACTTTAGGGTCACCATTGACGTTACAGGTCAGGGAAAAGACAAACGTTGGACCTGTTGCGGAGGCCCTAGACTGACTTCCTCGCGCAAAACAGTGACGGTAAATTTATAAGCAGCCCATGAATTTGCATGAATTGAGTCTCTTACACTTTTAAGTTTTAAGCACAATTTTTGACACCTCTAAGTACCATTCTAAGCTTTTGATGATCTAAGGTCAGGTCAAGGTCATCCGAGGCCACATGGTCAAACTGATGATTGTGGTCATTGGGCATTAAAACGCATGTTTCTGTGTCAGTTTTCGTACAGAACGCGACAAAAAATCCCTTTTAGATATCAACCTAGAAGATACCTACTTCAAATTTGCAGATATCCATCGAACAAGTCAATAACACATATATCACGTTTTTTTAACGCGTATATTTTTTAAGTACAAATAAATTATCAAGAACATGGCAGTAAATGTATATTTTTTATATAATAAATGGCCAGGACAACGGAATGAGCTTTCGCCTTACGGCATCATCAGATTTTACCTCAGATTTTCCGAAATAAAATCTGATTCATTCATCCTATTCATCAGATTTATTGCCATGTTATCATTTATTTTTACATATTCTCATTCACCGTGGGAAAAACAACAATCGAACACATTTATATTTTTCTCGGAAATATGGCAAAAAATAGAAATTTGACAATTTTGTAGTAAAAAAAAACGAGAAAGCAGTTGGATAGCCCAACTCACTCACTATAGAATAATTCAGTGTATCGTAAAACTGTATGTCTGACGACGTTTTCCGCAAACCCTTATTTTTGCTCAAAACGGGAAAACGTAACGTTAATATTGCTTTATTTCTGGTCACCCTTTCATGAATCTCAAAATTGTCCTTCAGTCAACATATGGAAAAACTGATGTGAACGAGGGTATTGAAAATTTAGCGACGACAAATGCATCACTTTACGGGACATTACAAAAAAACGGTGCGGGCAAAAAATAGTACCCCCAGTAAGTCGCGGGTTAAAGGAAACGTCCCACCTTCATAATGGGAATTGAACTGAGCAGTTTTAAAGCCCGTGTCGAAATACCACTTTCAGTACCCTCACTATGGTTGTAAACACTCTTATGCCAAATATGTCCATTTTTTTAATCGGGAATCTCGGTCTTACAGGTCTTACAGGTCTTACAGATAATTCTTCATATGAA